>PVKC010024215.1:0-16968 GCA_004027635.1 Crocidura indochinensis | reverse complement strand
TATCTGATGGGTATTGGGTAAATAGTTTCTCCCACTCAGTGGGAGGCTCTTGTATCCTGGGCGCTATTTCCTTTGAGGTGCAGAAGCTTCTCAGCTTAATATACTCCCACCTGTTAATATCTGCTTTCACCTGCTTGGAGAGTGCATTTTCCTCCTTGAATATGCTTGTAGTCTCAATGTCCTGGAGTGTTTTGCCTACTTGCTGTTCTATGTATTTTATGGTTTCAGGTATGATATCAAGGTCTTTCATCCATTTGGATTTCATCTTCGTACATGATGTTAGCTGGGGGTCTAAGTTCAACTTTTTGCGAGTGGCTCGCCAGTTGTGCCAACACCACTTGTTGAAGAGGCTTTCTTTGCTCCATTTAGGATTTCTTGCTCCTTTATCAAAAATTAGGTGACAGTAAGTCTGGGGAATACTTTCTGAGTATTCAAGCCTATTCCACTGATCTGAGGGCCTGTCCTTATGCCAATACCATGCTGTTTTGATCACTATTGCTTTGTAGTAAAGTTTGAAATTGGGGAAAGTAATTCCTCCCATGTTCTTTTTCCGAATGATTGCTTTCGCTATTCTAGGGTGCTTATTGTTCCAAATGAATTTCAAAAGTGCTTGATCCACTTCTTTGAAGAATGTCGTGGGTATCTTTAGAGGGATCGCATTAAATCTGAATAATGCCTTGGGTAGTATTGCCATTTTGATGATGCTAATCCTGCCAATCCATGAGCAGGGTATGTGTTTCCATTTCCGTGTATCCTCTCTTATTTCCTGGAGCAGAGTTTTATAGTTTTCTTTGTATAGGTCCTTCACATTTTTAGTCAAGTTGATACCAAGATATTTGAGTTTGTGTGGCACTATTGTGAATGGGGTTGTTTTCTTAATGTCCATTTCTTCCTTATTACTATCGGTGTATAGAAAGGCCATTGATTTCTGTGTGTTGATTTTGTAGCCTGCCACCTTGCTATATGATTCTATTGTTTCTAGGAGCTTTTTTGGTAGAGTCTTTAGGGTTTTCTAAGTAGAGTATCATATCATCTGCAAAAAGTGAGAGCTTGACTTCTTCCTTTCCTATCTGGATTCCCTTGATATCTTTCCCTTGCCTAATCGCTATAGCGAGTACTTCCAGTGCTATGTTGAATAGGAGTGGTGAGAGAGGATAGCCTTGTCTTGTGCCAGAATTTAGAGGGAAGGCATTTAGTTTTTCTCCATTGAGGATAATATTTGCCATTGGCTTGTGGTAGATGGCCTTAACTATATTGAGAAAGGTTCCTTCCATTCCCATCTTGCTGAGAGTTTTGATTAAGAGTGGGTGTTGAACCTTATCAAATGCTTTCTCTGCATCTATTGATATGATCATGTGATTTTTATTTTTCTTGTTGTTGATGTTGTGTATTATGTTGATAGATTTACGGATGTTAAACCATCCTTGCATTCCTGGTGACACATATGTGACATCACCAAAGTTCACAATATTGACAACCCAATAGGAACACAGAACATTAGCTAAAAAAGTTGTGTGGAAGCCAAAGAAACTCAATTAGTGAAGATAAAATAGCAGAGAAGGCTCAATTAGCGGCTAACAGCTCAGCAAATTCTTAGACAATAACTTCAGTAGCGAACAATATAAAGTAAATATTTTGTGCCTTCTAAGGGGGCAGGCTGGTGGTAGGTGGGTAACTTAGGACACTGATGGAGGAAGAATCACTCTGGTGGTGGGATTGATGCTGGAATATTGAATACCTACTATAAACAACTTTATAAACCGTGCTATTTAAATCGCTTCAAACAGGAAAAATAACTTTATAACTCTGTAATTCACTGTGATTAAGAAATAAAATATTGGGGCCAGAACAGTGGCGCTAGAGGTAAGGCGTCTGCCTTGCAAGTGCTAGCCTAGGACAGACCACAGTTTGATCCCCCAGTGTCCCATATGGTCCCCCCAAGCCAGGAGCGATTTCTGAGCACTTCGCCAGGAGTAACCCCCTAGTGTCAAATGGGTGTTGCTTCCCCCAATAAAAACGAAACAAAACAGAACAAATGAAAGAAATAAAATATTAAATAAAGAAGGAAAAGACACTGACACTTGGTACAATGTAGATCAATTGCCAAGATATTATGCTAAAGGAAATAAGCTAGCTACAAAAAGGCAAAGATTCCCTTTATTTGTGTTTCCAATAGTTGTAAAATTTATGATTAAGAATAAAACTAGGCATAAGAGTAAGAGAGGAATGAAATGAGGCTGTTATTTTTGAACAGGTACACTATTTTTATTAGGAATTTGGAGACAGATGGTATTATATTCACAATAATGCATTTAATATGTACATAATGGCATAAACAATATTTATACTAAAATGATAGATTATATGCACAATTTTATCATAATTAAAAGTAAGTACACATTCTAACTCTCTTATCTTAGGTAGCATATATGGGGTCTCTGTCCCTTTCTTTTTCTACATACTCATTTCTTTTAGCTTTGCTTTTAATGACGTTGCTGCAGATTAATTGTATGAATCTAAAAATCTGTCCCAGGTTTTCTTATGAGAATTTAGAATTTCTATATAAATGGATTCAGTCTTTAAGTACAAAGTATTTACTACTTCCTGGGGTCGGGACTCTCAGCCGACTCAGGCCTGGGCCTCTGGCAGACTTCCGTATGTGCCGGGGCCCTCTTAGCCCGCTCAGGGTAGGTGGGTAGGGACTGGGTCCCCCTGCCCTCCTCTCCCCTTTCCTCTGGGTCTCCTGGTGGGATCCTTGGAGGAGCTTATGGGGCACCCTGGGTTTTCCCCACTTCCAGGCCGACTCCAGAGGCTGGCTTATGAATTGAATCAAAATAACTTCCTCCACTATCTCAGTTGAGACCAAATCCAAATAAAATAGATAATTTTAATTTTTATTTTATTTATTTATTATTTTAATTTTTTTTTTGGCCACACCTGTTTGATGCTCAGGGGTTACTCCTGGCTAAGCACTCAGAAATTGCCCCTGATTTGGAGGGACCATATGGGACGCCGGGGGATTGAACTGCAGCCCTTCCTTGGCTAGTGCTTGCAAGACAGACACCTTACCTATAGTGCCACCTCACCGGCCCCTATGTTTTTTATGAGGACAAAGATGCAAAGAAAGAGGACAAGGTGAAGTTAAAGTGGGAAGACAATTACCAATAAACAGAATTCTCAGAAGAAATCCCCTTACTTACACCTTAATTTTGAACTTTCAGCCAAAAATCATTAAGAAAAATAAAACAAACAAATTCACAATTACTTTGTCCCACAAGTTCCCAGATTGTAGCACATTATAACATTTCTTAGCAGTACACAAAGCAATCTAAAGTCACAAAATTCATGTAACTTCTTTAACATTGAAGGCATAGCATTTTTTTACAGCTCCATGCACATGTCTATTAGTTTAAGTTAACCTCAAAAGTTTAAGTGGTTTGTTTTTAAGGATTAGAGTCAAAGGAGCACAGTAAAAACAGTGTTAGTGTGGCAATTGTTGTTGCATAGGCTCAGCGAAATATGGAGAACATGGAAAGGAAAAATCTTGGCCTAAATGCAAGGATTCCCTACCCTTGAAGTTTTCTGACATAAGACCAACTTTAGGCTCCAGGTATACTAGTTTGTCCAACCCAAGTCATTGTTTGTAGTGCCAAAACACTTTTATTTTTCACACAGTCGCTGTTATTGGTGTCAGGTCCTGGAATCTGTGCATATCCTACATCAAAGTCAGAATGATGTGGAGCATCCTCTAGTTTCACCTCACAATTAGAGGGCAATGCAGAGAGCCCTGACTTGAAAGCAGGTCATTGTTGTTAAGTCTTCTAGGTGTTAAGGGAAGTCTCTTGAGTAGGTCGATGCCAGAGCAGTGGTAGGGTCTTCCCTGGTAGAGGATTGCTTCCAGGTGATGTTATAGACAATGTATACTGTACACATGGGTGCGGATTAAAAATAATACACATTTTAGGGGCCGCAGAGATAGCATGAAGGGAGGTCATTTGTCTTGCATGGAAATGAATGGTGTGGTTTGAATCCCGGCATCCCATATGGTCCCCCGAACCTGCCAGGAGCGATTTCTGAGTGCAGAGCCAGGAGTAAACCCTGTGCGCTGCTGGGTGTGACCCAAACAAGCAAACAAACAAACAAAAATGATGAAAACACAGAGGAAAAAACTGACAGAACTTCAACAAAAATAGGGAGAAGAAATGAACAAAAATTTCCTCAAAGAAAAATTACAAATGGCCAAAAAACACATGAAAAAATGCTCCACATCACTAATTAACAGGCAGATGCAAACCAAAACTACAATGAGGTACCATCTCACACCACAGAGACTGGCACACATCACAGTGAACAAGAACCATCAGTGCTGGCAGAACAAAGAACTCCCATTGACTGCTGGTGGGAATGCCATCAAGTTCAGCCTTTATGGAAAACAATATGGAGATTCCTCAAAAAACTGGAAATTGAGTTCCCATATGATTCATCTATACCACTCCTAGGCATATACCCTAGGAACAAAAAAGTACAATTCAAAAATCCCTTCCTCACACCAATATTCATTGCAGTACTATTTACAATAGTCAGACTCTGGAAACAACCAAGATGCCCTTCAACAGAAACTGTGGTACATATATACACAATGGAATATTATGCAGTCGTCAGCAGAGATGAAGTCATGAAATTTTCCTCTACCTGAATGCACATTGAATCTATCATGCTGAGTGATATAAGTCAGAAGGAGAGAGAGATAGACACAGAATAGTATCACTCATCTATAGGTTTTAAGAAAAATAAATACTTCTCAGAGACAAATAGGGGTGAGAGCTGGGAGGTCCAGCTCAAGCTAGGAAGCACACCCAAAGAATGCTGAGTGCAGTTAGAGAAATAACTACACTGACAACTATCATAACAATGTGAATGAATGAGTGAAATTGAAAGCCTGTTTCAAATACAGGCGGAGAAAGGGAGTAGGGTAAAGTAAAGCAGATCTTAGGATGGTGCTGGATGGAGATGAAGGCCTTTGTCCGCCTTCCCAGGCCACGTGACTCCAGACCCCACTAACTGGGGGATCTGGAGGTTCATGAGAGCAGCAGGTAGAAATCTCACTCACAGGCAGGCTTCATGAGAGATATCATCTTTATTGAGCCCTAGCCATCAGATGTGGCTCCTATCATTTAAGCGTGATACATCTTACATCCATGTCACCTCTGACCTACATGTTGGCCAGGATCCAAAAGAGCAGGCAAAAGGGCGGAAATCCTGAGACCCCAGACCTAAATACCCTTCCAAGACCCTTCCCAGGAAATGGGCAGGGTCTGCAGGTAAAGTAAATGTAATATCCGGATCCCAAAGCCCCGCCCAGGAATGGGCGGATTCAGGTAGATATCTGTACCCAGGAGTGAGGCAACAGTAGGAAGGTGGGAGATTTGGGGCAATGGTGAGGGGAATGACGCACAGATGAAAGGAGTTGTTCTTTATACGACTGAAACCCAACTACAACCATGTTTTTAACCAAATTGTATAAAGATACAAAATAAATAAATAAATAAATAAATGAAAGTAATCAATCAATAGGTAGAATCAATCTATCTGCTGGTTCTGGAATTTAGAGAGCTAAATTATCTAATTAATCTATGTAGATCTTGTTTATTTTAACCTACTTTTGCCCCCTGGAGATAAAGGAAAGAAACAAAAGGGAAAAAAAGGGAAGAAAAGGGGCCGGCGGTGGCGCTGGAGGTAAGGTGCCTGCGCTAACCTAGGAAGGACTGAGGTTCGATCCCTGGTTCTCCATATGGTCCCCCGTGCCTGCCAGGAGCGACTTCTGAGCGAATAGCCAGGAGTAACCCCTGAGCATCACCGGGTGTGGCCCAAAAACCAAAAAAAAAAAAAAAAAGGGGGGGGGAAGAAAAACCAAAGCAGCAGGTCTGTTTAGATTTCTTTAGTCTTCCTCCCACCCTCACCCCCAAAATAAATGTAAAGAGAAGGAAAAACCACTGCAAAGTGTGTTTTGTTGTGGTTTGCTCAGCAACACTAGATTGCATTGTAAAGATGAATAATCTCATGTTTATGAATTTCATATGTATACTCAACTTTATCTGTTAAGGAACCTGAAAGAATGAAAAGCTTTGAGCTTTTAAAAATTCTAAACTATATCCCGATTTTCTTAAGGACTTACAGACAAAGCAAGGACAAAATTTTAGCATGAGGACCTCCCACTGGCTCAGAGCCTGTTGCTAAGCGGGTGAGCATCTTATTGTCATTTGAGAAAACCAGCTGCATTGCTAGCTAGAGTGAGCTTGTCTCTGCAGCTCCTAGGCTGTAATTATGCTAAAATGGGATCTTTCAGCAGTGAATATAAAGAGATGCCTTGGAATCTCTCTTCTACACTAAACAACTTTATGGGTGAAAGGAAGCAATTACTGAGAACATGATGAGACTATATAAAACAGCATAACTTCCCAACCTTTCCAGGCTGACATTGACATTGTGCTGATCTCAAACAGTCATCACTTTTTTCCTCTTACATCATATTAATCCGTGTTTCAACCTGATTTTTAGATTAAGTATATATATTTAATATGTAACACATAACAGTATATAATTTATATAGCATATTTAGAAATACATGCATTTAAAATAAACAATTCCTCTTACAAAGCACTTTATTAAATCAGTTTAATTATATCAATAGAAGTTTAATCTAAATCTTCATATTTAGTTATACCTCACACTAAGTCTTAGAATGACAGTAGGGATAAATCCAGGTAAGTCCTTCATTACATACTAAATATAAGAGTTCTATCATCCTTAAATTACCACTGTCCAGGTAGGAGTAGAAGTTGTTGAAAACTAGATATTCTTTTTTTTTTTTTTTTTTTTTTTTTTTTTTTTTTTTTTTTTTTTTTGGTTTTTGGGTCATACCCGGCAGTGCTCAGGGTTTACTCCTGGCTCCATGCTCAGAAATTGCTCTTGGCAGGCATGGGGGACCAAATGGGGCACCGGGATTCGAACCGATGACCTTTTGCATGAAAGGCAAACGCCCTACCTCCATGCTATCTCGAGGGCCCCTGAAGATTAGGACAGGTATGAAAACAGCAAAGTCTGATGACCCCTAAATTTTTTTCTCTTGTGGTAGAAGGTGGTAGAAATAGGATATTAGCTATAGAACAAGATTATGGGTGAGACTAGAAACTTCAAATTGGTACCATTTACAAAAAAGTATAGACTCCCTTCTTATTCTGTCTCTCTGTAAAGAAAAATGTCTACCTTAAACTCTGTCTTTGGAGTGCATAGGATAGACCCTATGTTGGTCATATGCAAGACATGTGCTCTACACATTGTGATAACTCTCTAGCTAGCTCCTGTCTTTTCTTTAAATAGTTTCTTCAGGGATCAGAGCTATAGCACACCAGCAGGGCATTTGTCGTGCATGTGGCCAACCCAGGACGGACCCCGGTTCAATTCCTGGCATCCCATATGGTCCCCCATGCCTGTCAGGAACAATTTTTGAGTGCAGCACCAGGAGTAACCCCTGAGCACCTCTGAGTGTAACCCAAATAACCCCCACACAAAAAAGTTTCTTTAATGCTTCTTATAAGACTGATTTCAAATTCCCTTATCTATTGCCTGCCCATGAAACTCTGTATATTCCTTCAAATCTGAATGATAATATAGTTGGCTAGTATATTCCTAGTGAGATGTTCATTTCATTGAACTTTTGCATCATATGCCTTCATTCTGTTGAATAAATAAAAGAGACTCATTGAGACTTCTTGAGTCTCTTTTGATAATTATGCTGTGAATTTTATGGGGTTTTCTTTGTATATAAGTGCCTTTTTGGATCGTATTTCCTTCAATTCTGTCTCTCTCTCTCTCTTTGGATTTTGTTATTTTGAGTAGAAGGTGTCTAAAAGATTTTCTATCTTAATTTATTTTCCCTGGGACCCTTCAGACCTCTTGTATATGGTTACCAGTGTTCCTCAATCTGAGAAATACTTATGATTTAATTACAGATTCTTCATAAATTCATCTTTATGTTCTTCAGAGATTCCAGTGCTTATTATTGTTCTCCCTTGAACTCATCTCATAAGTTCTTGGGGTATATTGTTCAATTATTTTCAGATTTTCTCCATTCTCTATTCTTTTCTATTGTTACCTCCATTTATCTTAGAGTTTCTCAGTTCTTCCTCAGCTGCTAGTATTCTGTTACTCAAAACTTTTATTGAGTTTTTTTTAAATAATACCTGCCCTAGTCTTCATTTCTATCACATCTCCTTGAAGTTTTCTCACTTAGGATTGTATACTTTCTTGTGCTTTGCTGACTATCTGTGCCATCATTTTTTGAAGCCCATTAAACATTTTCTCAGTATGGTGTCATTAAAGTCATTCTCAGAGAATTTACTGGGCTGCATGGTGTGTTTTTGCTTTTTGAACTTGGTGGGTTTCTATGGGCATGTTGTGTCCTGTTGTGTTGAGAGTAAATCTTTATAGTTAATTCATGGGACTTTTAAAGATTTAGGCTTGGGATATTTTTTTTTTGCTGCCTGTCTTTCATAGTGTTAGGAAGTATAACTGTGGGTAGTATAAAATTTGATGAAGAATGGCCTTTAGTTCTAAAAAGATTTCAGAATTGTCAGTGAGAAGTTCAATCTCACCTGGAGGCAGCTAGCAAATGTTCAGGAGACATGGAACTGGGTTAGTTAAAAAACTTTTTCCCCCCCCAGAAATCTGGGAGTCCTTTATTCCACCTACACACAGAGCTGAGAACCACAACTTTAGCTGTGTCTGCGGTTCCAGAGGGTTTCCTGGGATGGAGCCACACAACCCTTGGCCTTCAGAATGGGGGACAGCATTGCTGTGGTGAAGAGAGGAGACAGAGGCAGATGAAGGGCCAATGCAGGGCTCCTCTCCACTAGGTCTCTAAGCCTTGCCAGCACCATGATGAAGCCGCTGTCCACTGAGGGCTCCAGCTGGATCCTCTGTGGTGCCAAGGTAGTGGTTGCAGCATTTTTAGCCATTTGCCCGAGGGACCCCTGGTGAAGCCTGGGTCTTTCAGAGATGGAAGGAAGTGGGGAGTGAGGAGACATTATGTGAGGTTAAGTGTGGAGGCTGCTGGGACCTAGCTGGAAGAAAGGGGAATCCATCTCCAGTTCCAAAAAGGCCTGGGAGTTGTCTAACAGGAGATCATCATAACATATTAGGATTTTTGATAGAACGTATTCATAAGGAAGTTTTTACAACTTTAATATATAAGCTTTCCCCAAGATTTTTCTTCATCTGTCAGCACAGATGAATTTCTCTATTTCATTATATCTTGTTTTTACATGGTGGCTAGTAGAAAGAGTCTTTGTTCAACCATTTTTGGACAATCAAGCTAGGAAATTCCAGGTAGAAGAAGGTAACTTTGGGTACCCTAATATTCATAATAGCCCATGATATTATTTGATGTCATTTGATATTCTAATATCCAATACATGGTGCTCTTGATTGATCAGCTACTGATGCTCTTTTCTTTTTTGGGGGGGCACACCCAGCGGTGCTCAGGGGTTACTCCTGGCTATCTGCTCAGAAATAGCCCCTAGCAGGCTCGGGGGACGATATGGGATGCCGTGATTCGAACCAACCACCTTAGGTCCTGGGTTGGCTGCTTGCAAGGCAAACAGCGCTGTGCTATCTCTCTGGCTCCAGCTACTGATGCTCTGTGGTCAAGTACTATTCACTGGTACTTGCTGTTTTTTGCCCCTTGTCTCTTGGTTCTCTGGCAAATCAGGCAAAGTGCTTAGTGCTGAAGTTGAACAGGCCTGGGGTGAACTGGGACACAAGATCTCAATTTCTTGAGGACATCCTTGTGCCATATTTCAATGATCCTGGAGGTTAATCTAGGTGAATAGTTACAAATGTTCAATAATAGTTTTGTAAACAGTTTGAATAGACTTAGGTTTCACTTGGGGTACACTATCATGAATGCTTTAAGGAAAATTTTAGAAGACTGAGTGGTAGCCCCCTTTCTCCTCACCGTCACATTGCTCAAGGTTACTAATGCCTGAAAGTCTCCCAGCTGTCATGGTCATAGATATCTAGGTATGGGATTCAGGCTTCAGAGAAACCAGGGTGTCTGTCTCAGAACAGGCCCTTCATGCATAACTGGAAGCATAACAGAAACAGAGAACCCTTTGCTAACTGACTCTTCTGTTAGAGATCCAAAGGGTGCTTTCTGACTAGAGGGCCATGACTAGGTATTATCAGTCATTGTGGACTGTGTTGTTTGTTTCAGTGTCTTTCAGCTCCCAGTTAGCTTGGCCTTCTCTTGATGAAATCACGCAATTTGTTGCAACCTGGCTGGAAATGGAAAATAGCTAAGTGAAGCAAGCCAGAAGAAGAAAGACAAATGGATGATCTCACTTATCTGTGGTATATAGAATAACTGGATGAGGAAATGTATTGTAGTAAAGGGAGGATTCCTCGATCACCCTTGACCTAGAGCTTAAGGAAGAGAAGTACAGAGAAAGAAAGAAATGAAGGGGGAAGGAAGGAATAAGATGAGAAAGGGAAGCAGTGGGGGAAAGGAGTTGGTGCTTCTGTGAGGTGCAAGAATAATATAACTACACATCAAAAGCACAGAGTCAACAACACTGAAAACATGAGATCTAAACTGTAACCAATGCATTTTGCAATGTGTAGGTGGGGAGTGGGAATGATGACATATAAGAGTACTGCTGTTGGGGGCAGATCGCTCCACATTTAATGGTTTACTGAAACTAGAGGATGCTCCACATCAGCCTGACATCGATGAAAGAAATGCACAGAATCCAGAGTCTTTAAATATAAGAATCTGATACCAACAATAGCTGAAGTGTGAAAAAGTTTCACTGGGACCTTGAGAACGACTGGAATTGAACGGACTGGTATGCCTGGAACCCAGAGTCTGTCTTATGCCAATAAACTGGGGTGAGGCCTTTTTGTAATCAGGTAAAGGATTTTTTTCCATTTCCCCCATTTTTCTGGACTTATGCAAACAACGGCAATTGCCACTATCACACCTTTACTATATTTTTTTACTCTTATCCTTTAAGGAAAAAATATACAACTTCCTGAACTTAACAACAAATAACTGTAGTAGAATGCCTGTCTTCAATACAGGAAGGGGATGGGAAGCGGGGAGGGGGTAATGTTAAACTGGTAAAGGGGGGTGTTCTGGTTATGACTGTAACCCAAATATGATCATGTTACTTCAATAAAAAAATATATTTAAAAAAACCCCGGCAGTATCTGTGAAGGGTAATAAAGTGAAATACAATACAAAAAAAAAAAAAAAAAAAGGAAAAAGGAAAAGAAGAGTATTGCTGTTGGGACTGGTGTTGAAATATTATAAGCCTAAAATTTTTCTATCAATAACTTTGTAAACCACAATTTTTTAATTTAAAAAGAAATTTACCCTTAGGGTCTGTTACTAGAGAAGTGAGATGCCCTAAAGCTCATCAGTATGGAGCCTGCAGGTGATTACAGGTGATTGTCTTAATACTACTCAAACAGTGCTTTTATGTTTTCTATTCCAATGATAATGTTTTGGATTGTAGAATTAGTTTTGGGTGTGCAGAGTAATTTAATTTCTATTCAGTTCTCCAGGGCAAAGTTTCATGCTTAAGATATTTCTTTCTGATTACAGCTTGCTGCTCCTTGGTGAATTTTATTGGAGAGGATATCTCTGTCTCTAGGTCACTGAGTATTCTCTTAGAAACTTAGTTCATTCAGATTTCAGATACGTTTCTTGCATATTTATCCAAGTTTTGTAGAGATTTGGCCACTATCTTAGGAGTGTAAAAACATACTATGCAGTTGTTGTGGGTTGCAGTTGTTATGGGTGTCTTACGTAAAGACGAGAGAAGAGAGGTGGCAGCCTTGAGGAGTCTATCATTTTCCTTTCTACCCTCCTTGATCTCTTGGGGAAGTTTAAAGTGAAAAAACTGTCTTATCTCACCAGCCCTAAGCATCAGCTTGCAAATTGTCTGAGTCTCATTTATTTAAACTGGCAGGGAAATGGTGCCTATCACAAGATTTCTTGGGAGAAATTGTAGAACCAAGGTTGGAACAAAAAACTGTTCTTTGCAGGAAAGAAAAATCAGCTCTAATTTCTATCCAGGTTTTCCAGGAATATAGCCTTCCCCTACAGAAAAAGATGTCAGAATGAAGTTAAACATTTGCTGTTTTCAGCTGCCTGAGACTGGATTTCATCAGCGTTCCTGCCAGCGATCCTGCCTACTTCAGAGGTGAGTTGGGACATACACACACTGATTCCTGCTGGTTTCTGCTGGGTGTCAGAGGGGCGCAGAAGCCATCTTGGGCCATGCGGCTTCCAGCCTCCTGAGATTGGATCTCATCAGTATTCCTGCCAGCAATCCTGCCTGCTACAGAAAGTTCTTGGCTGGCTCCACCCGCCTGTTGTGCCTTGGATGACACTGAGGACTTGAAGGGAACTCTTTGCTTTGCTTGTCTGTCTTTCCTGAATATTTGAAGCTCTCCTCAGAGGCCTCGGAAGCACACCCCCCAAAAACTGTCACCTAGAGGCCCCAGAAAAGCATGGGCGCTCCGCTTCTCTTAGCAGCCAGCCATTCTTTCTAACCAATGAACCCCACCACAACACGCAGAAAAAAATCACACTACAAGCGTGTGATTGGGGAAACCTTGCAGGCAAACACCATGCACAGAGAAGGAAGACGATAGCTCGGACTACCCAAAAAATTCCAACCATCTGATAAACTTCTCAGATAAGGAGTTTAGAATAGAAATATGAAAAATGTTCATAGAACTCAAAGAAAGTATAGATCAATGTTAACAGAACAAAAAGACAGAAATCAGAAAAGTCCAAACTAAAATAACAGATCTGAAAAACATGGTAGCTCAACTGAAAAACTCAGTGGATAGCCTCTCCATCAGGTTAACAGCTGCTGAGGACAAAATCAGCGTGCTGGAAGATGAGTGCAAAAAAATTAACTCAAGACAACAGAAGAAATTGGAAAAGAACCTTAAGACAAATGATCGGGCAATGGTAAAAGTACTCAAGGAATCCGAACAGATGAAAATAGAAATCTTCGATACACTCAACAGAAGCAACATAAGAGTCATTGGAGTTCCAGAGTCCCAGGTAGGAGATTCCCAGGAAGAATCAGCTGTCAAAGACATCATCAAAGAGATACTCCCAGAGTTAAAGACTACATGCAATCAAATCCTGCATGCCCAGAAAGTACCAGCTAAAAGAGGCCCAAAGAAAAACACCCCAAGACACATCCTTGTAACAATGACAAATCCCACAGATAGAGATAGAATACTGAAAGCAGCAAGATCAAAAAGGGAAATTACATTCAAAGGAGTACCCTTAAGACTTACAGCAGACATGTCACAAGAAACTCTCAAGGCTAGAAGACAGTGCTGGGATATTGTGACAAGACTGAATGCAATGGATGTCTCACTGAGAATACTGCACCCAGCCCTACTCACGTTCAGGTTTGAAGGAACGATATATAGCTTCATGGATAAGCAACAGCTCAGAAATTTCACAGATGAAAAACCAGCCTTAAATGAAAAATGGAAAGGTCTACTTTAAGAAAACAGAGATGAACAAACACAGCAAACTTATCTACAAAGATGACATTAAATCCTATGACAATCATCTCCCTCAAAGTCAATAGACTAAATTCACCAATTAAAAGACACAGAATGGTAAATTGGGTTTAAAAGATGAACCCAACCTTCTGCTGCCTACAAAAACACACCTGAATAGTCAGAACAATATAGACTCAAAATCAAAGGCTGGAGTAAAATCATCCAAGCAAAAAACACCCTTAAAAAAGCTTGGGTGGCCATATTAATATCTGATGACACCAACTTTATACTCAGAAAAGTTGTAAGGGACAAAGATGGACACTATGTCCTAATCAAGGGATATGTAGAACAGGAAGAAATCAGACTTTTAAACAAATATGCACCCAATAAGAGAACAGCAAATTATCTAATACAATTATTGACAAATCTGAAAGAAGACATTAATAATAATACAATAATTATGTGAGAACTCAACACGAACCTGCAACACATTATAGGTCAACTAGACTGAAACCCAACAAAAACATACTAGCCCTGAAAAGAGAAATGGAAGAAAAAGGACTGGTAGATATATATAGGACATTCCACCCCAAAAATCCTGGATACACATTCTTCTCCAATATACATGGGCCATTCTCCAGAACAGACCAAATGCTGACACATAAAACATACCTTCATAAAATCAAGAGGATAGAAATCTTGCAGGCTACCTTTGCTGACCACAAGGTTCTGAAGTTAGATGTGAGCTATAAAGCCACACAGAAGAAAAACTTTAACACCTGGAAGTTAAACACCCTCCTACTGAACAACCAGTGGGTCCAAGATGAAATCAAAGAGGAAATCAAAAATTGTCTGGAAACAATAATGAAGACACAAACTGCCAGAATCTATGGGACACAGAAAAAGCGATCCTGAGAGGAAAATTTATAGCTTTGCAAGCACACATCAGGAAGGAAGAATGGGCATACCTGAATAACTTAATGACACAGTTCATAAAATTAGAACATGACCAACAAAAGGAACAAAAAATAGAGAGACAGAAGGAAATAACAAAACTGAAAGCAGAAATCAAGAAAGTGGAAACCCAAAAAACAATCCGAAAGATCAACGAAAGCAGAAGTTGTTTCTTTGAAAAAATAAACAAGATTGATAGACCATTGGCAAAATTCACAAAGAAAGAGAGAGAAACCTGATAACCCATATTAGAAATAAATAGGGGGAGATCACGACAGATTATCCAAAGGGTAATCAGAGACTACTTTGAGAAACTTAATGCTACTAAACATGAGAACCTAGAAGAAATGGATAAATTCCTGAACACTTATAACCTTCCACGGTTAAGTAAGGAGGATGTAGCATATCTAAATGCCCCCATCACTATGGAGGAAATTAAAAATGTAATCAAACATCTACCTAAAAAGAAAAGCCAAGGCCCAGATGGATTTACTAATGAATTCTTTCAGACCTTTCAAGAGGAGCTACTACCAATCCTAGCCAGGCTCTTACATGAAATTGAAAAAACGGGAATACTCCCAAACAGCTTTTATGAAGACAACATCACCTTGATACCAAAACCAGACAGAGATGTTGCCAAAAAAGAAAACCACAGATCAATATCCCTGATGAATGCAGATGCAAAGATCTTCAACAAAATCTGGCAAAAAGGATCCAATGCTTCATCAAGAAGATCATACACTACGACCAAGTATGTTTCATCCAAGGAATGCAAGGATGGTTTAACATCCGTAAATCTATCAACATAATACAAAACATCAACAACAAGAAAAATAAAAATCGCATGATCATATCAATAGATGCAGAGAAAGCATTTGATAAGGTCCAACACCCATTCTTGATCAAAACTCTCAGCAAGATGGAAATGAAAGGAACCTTTCTCAATCTAGTTAAAGCCAATGGCAAATATCATCCTCAATAGAAAAAAAAAAGACTAAAAGCCTTTCCTCTAAATTCTGGTACAAGACAAGACTGTCTTCTCTCACCACTCCTCTTCAACATAGTACTGGAAGTACTTGCTATAGTGATCAGGCAAGAAAAAGATATCAAGGGAATCCAGATAGGAAAGGAAGAAGTCAAGCTCTCACTGTTTGCAGATGACATGATACTCCACTTAGAAAACCCCAAAGACTCTACCAAAAAGCTTCTAGAAACAATAGATACATATAGCAAGGTGGCAGGCTGTAACTCCACCACGGGGTACAGGTAACTACCTGAGACCCGCCCTTATCTGGACGTTACGTTAACATTACCTGCTAGAAATCTCCCATTTCCTGGGAGGGGTCTTGGAAAGGGTACATAAGGCTTTGACCAAGAGGATTAGGCCTTTTTGGTCTTTTGTCAGGATGGAGGTTGAAGGTGACATGGATGAAAGAAGATGCAGGGCTAGCTAAGAATGGCAGTGTAAATGGTTAGTAGCAACATCAGCTGGCTAGGGCAATAAAGATGTTATCTCTCATGAAGCCTGCCTGTGAGTGAGTTCAATACCCGTGTCTTTCCTGGACCCCAGACCCACTGGTAATGGGAAATGGAGCCACGTGGTCTGGGATGGAGAACAAAGGTCTCCATTCTCCACCCAAGTCCATCCTAAGGGCTTGATCTACCACAAGCGAATGACAAATATCATCCTCAATGGAGAAAACTAAAAGTCTTTCCTCTAAATTCCGGTACAAGACAAGGCTGTCCTCTCTCACCACTCCTCTTCAACATATTACTGGAAGTACTTGCTATAGCAATCAGGCAAAAAAGATATCAAGGGAATCCAGATAGGAAAGGAAGAAGTCCAGCTCTCACTGCTTTCAGATGACATGATACTCCACTTAGAAAACCCTAAAGACCCTACCAAAAAGCTTCTAGAAACAATAGATACATATAGCAAGGTGGCAGGCTACAAAATTAACACGCAGAAATCAATGGCCTTTTTATACACCATTAATGATAGGGAAGAGATGGACATTAAGAAGGCAATCCCATTCACATTAGTGCCACACAAACTCAAATATCTTGGAGTCAACTTGACCAAAGACACAATGGACCTATACAAAGAAAACTATAAAGCCCTGCTCCAAGAAATAAGAGAGGACACACGGAAATGGAAACACATATCCTGCTCATGAATTGGCAGAATTAACATCATTAAAATGGCAATACTCCCCAAAGCATTATACAGATTTAATGCGATCCCTCTAAAGATACCCATGACATTCTTCAAAGAAGTGGATCAAGCACTTATGAAGTTCATCTGGAACAATAAACACCCTAGAATAGCTATAGCACTTCTAGGAAAAAGGAATATGGAGGCATTACTTTCCCCAACTTTAAACTGTACTGCAAAGCAATAGTTATCAAAACAGC
>PVKC010024214.1:0-16969 GCA_004027635.1 Crocidura indochinensis | reverse complement strand
GTACCTAAAATATGATTGCCAACGATATGTAACTCAACACGTTTAAAAATAAAAATTATATTAAAAACAGTTAATACAGTGTACCAAGAACTACTAGTAACCAAATCTATCATCAATAAAATCCTAGACACTGTTATATGGATCACTCTTTAATAAGCAAAGGGATAAGCTTCATGATGGTGGATGGTGGCCTCATAGCCTCTAATGGATGCTATCTAGATGGAGGATGGTGGAGGCTAGAGTAGCTACTGGGCTTCGTTAAGTGCTGTATGAATGTTCATTTGCTCACCCACTGCATATCTGCAGACGATTGGAGACTGTTTTTGAGAGCGTCATGCTTTGGTTCCTCTAGTGAAAAAGACAACAGTAGATAATCATACATTGGCTCTTGTGGGATGCCATCATGTAAAAACATTTGAACACATGCAGGCTATAAGGTTATTGGGTAACTTTACATAGAAATAGTCCTGGCAACGATGAAGCCAACTGTTCACTTGAGGTAGATGACTTGAAAAAGAAGCTTCCACAGCAAAAGTAGCCACCTATTTACATTAAAAGATGAATCATATCTGTCAAAAGTTTCTTTGGAATGTAAATAAAACCTGAGGCCTAGGCATGCAGACATTGTGTTGCCTTGTAAGGCTTATTCTTTCTGTACTGAAGGAGACCGTGGAAAATACCTTTTACATCAGAATATATGCAACAGGGATATCTCCCCCGAAA
Organism: Crocidura indochinensis; assembly: GCA_004027635.1. Lineage (NCBI taxonomy): Eukaryota > Metazoa > Chordata > Mammalia > Eulipotyphla > Soricidae > Crocidura > Crocidura indochinensis. The sequence goes on along the minus strand of PVKC010024214.1, from coordinate 16,246 downwards.
TCAGATATATTACTGAGCATCTTCTATGCTCAATCATGCTATGTACTCATTTTGTGGGCACTGTTAAGCATTTATTACAATAATATCTCTCAAATAACACCAGTTAGTGACCAATTGCTCATGGTCTTTCCATACTTGTAACTGTGTATGGTACCACTGAGGTAACTGAAAATTATCAAGAACACATTTTATTGTGGGAAAGAGAAAGGTGTTGAAGATGAGGGCAGGGAAGGAAGGAGAAAGAAAAGGTTCTATATGAGAAAGATGCTGGTGAGAAGGAGAGGGTTGTAGTTATATTGGGTGATTTTTCATTTGTTGTTTCCATGGGATAGATTTAAAATGGTATATGAGAGAAATAAGAAAAAAATAATATGAGCAGGTCATAATAATAACCAATAAGATGACAAATGTGAAAATACTTGGTACATGGCAAATCTTTACTAAACTTATATTGAAGGATGAAAATATATAATATAAATATTTTATTTAAGATTTGTTTGAACTAAAAGGGCAGCTAGAAAATAATTTAAACATTAAAATAAAGAACTATTCAAAACAATTAAAGAATAAAATAACACATTTTGTTGGACAAGATACTTAAGCATAGACTGACAGTTAAATCTATTAAATAACTTTTAGGACAGAACTGATTGGATCATAAAATAATATGTTGAAGAATGCTGCCAAGAATAAATATTGGGATCTGTAGTGGACAAGTTTTTCACCAGCAGTAAGGACTTTACACTGTACAGACACCCATCACCGTTGATGCCCTAGCACAGATATGGGCTATTTCACTCTGTATGCCAGAACCTCTGTCAAGGCATTTGATCCAAGATGGAAAATTGCTAATAACTTGCTACTGTAGGCCACATCACTCAAGTGGCTTGGTCCTGTATTGTCCTAGGCACTATATGGATGCTCACTGGTGTATTCTACTTGTTCTATGAAGAGATTAATTAGTTTTAGATATAGAGATCCAATCCTAGTAATAAGTAAGTAGCTAACAGTAATAAAGAGTTAATATTTTAGGACCCAGACTATTTAGAAGGGTACCTTGTTTCTGTCTATGTAGAAGTTGCATAACCTTTCCCTATGTCTGGCATGGAAACCTCCTATTGACATATTGTTCAGGATAAAGTATTGCAGGGGCCAGAGTGATAGTAAAGCAGATAAGACATTTTTTTCTGGCACATGGGTAGTGAATTTGATAGTAATGCTTATGGTCCCCTGAGCTCATCCAGGAGTGGACCTTGAGCACAGGGGTAATCCCAATAATGGTCCAGTAATCAAAAAATTTACTTACCTGATAAATGAGATAAAATCATTGAATGTGTACCACTGGATAAATAGAATTTACTCTTATTAGTAGCTATTAAATTCTTATCACTCCTTTATTACTGCATAGTGATACCATGATGAGTATAATAGCCTGACTCCAGTAGTGACAGTTGGATATGTTCATAATTCCTTATTTTCTTGGAAAGCGGTCTTCCCTAGAGGCTTGTGTCTGCAAACTCATTGAATTGTTACTGACTATATATTTGGAATATCAATTTCCCTAATGATGGGTTTTCCATAATGATACTAAATAAAAAGTTTCATTCAAAAGCTTCTAGGTAGCATGTGAATAAATTATCTTGGCCTTGGGTGAAGGAATAATCCCTAAATGGATGAAATGGTATAATTACTACCATCATACGTCTTGCAGCATCATGCTAAGGTTTTTAATGGTGTAATAGGGGAACTCATATTACGATGAGTTAGGGTGTATTGTGGAGTAAATAAAATAAAATACACTCATCCTCTCCCATTACTAGCTGTATATATGGTTAAACAAGGAAGTATTTCATTCGGTGTGTATCTGTATTTCTAAAATTTGATTGTTTTGATTCCATTCCCTAATAATATTAGTCTAAAGTACAGATTATTTTGAGCAACCAGCTGTCACAGGCAACTTCTGTAACTTATAAAAACATGCCTCTTACTGCTAGCCTCTCTGAGTGCTTTCTTTGGACTTGGTAATCATTTACAAGCTCTATATTTAGAGCAATATACTTTTTTGCCAGGTTATATAACTAGTATGTATTAAGAAACAAGTAATTGAATCAATGATGTTTATATCAGTAAATTTTTGTAAAGATAATATTTTCATTCACTGATATCTAAAATATCACCTGTGCACAATGGAATTACAAGTAAATAATTGATTTTGGACTTCATAGAACTATTTTCAAGACTCCCTAAGTATCTAGAACTGCCATTCTGACCCTTTTCTATATATTTGGACAGCATTTGAGAGTGAATATACATTGATTTTGTCTCTGATTCAACTTTAAGAATATTTTACTTGTAAGAAATAATGCAGTTACTTGGGTTATATCATAGAGCCACTGATTTGGATTACCTGGGGATAGAGTTCTGAAATATTTCTGTTTATCCGGAACTGGGTATACTTAAATTGAGCCAGATTTGAGATCCACTGCTTTATACTATTGAGCCTAGATCAGTTCTATGCTGACTATCCTGTCAAAATGTATCTATCTTGGGTATTCTGATTTTGGGTCCTGGCTTTCTGTTAGCTGTCATTTTGAAAAGTGGGTTGATATAGTTTTACATTTCCCTTCACTAAGTTATTAATTTTTATTTATCTCAAGGGTCTTTACATGTTAGTAGGGTCTTTTGAAAATTTGGAAAATATTGTCTCTAAAATGGTAATATCTATATTTTTACTAGGAAAGAGAATTGATTTCTTTAAAGAATAGCAATTTGGAAAATGCTATGTGAAGAAAGTAAGACTTACAGGAAGCATATAGTTTAGTTAAGTCATTTTTCTGTGAATTAAAAAATTCACATAGAGATGGAAAGTGAAATTAGAGAGCACTATATCTATTTGGAAAATGAGTAGTAAAGGAAAAAAGCAAAGCCCTAAAGGAATTTAATTACCGGTACTTTTCTTGAGGGACAAGAAATAAATTGTTTTTAAAGTAGAATAAAAAACCAAATGTTTATTAATAACATACAAAGGAAAACAGTAATGAGTGACTTAATTTCATTTCCAGGAAAAATCATCAAGCAACCCCATCAAAAAGTGGGAAAAAGAGGTGAACAGAAATTTTCTCAAAGTAGACATAGGTATCTGAAAAATGCTCTGTATCTCTGATCATCATGAAAAAGAAAATATAAAACAACAATGAAATCACCAAGAATTAAAATAACTAATGTTTCTACAGATGTGGGGCAAAGGACCCTACACCACTTCTGGTGGGAATACTGAGTGATTCAACCATTTTAAAAATAGTCTGGATACCTCTAATAAACTAGAAATTGATCTCAAACATGACCCAGAAATTATGCTTCTTGGTAACTACTCCAAGAACACAAATGGTTCTCAACACTGACTATACATTAAGATTCACCTAATGGGGTGTAGGTAAAAGAATAGTCTTAGGAACTGGGAGATATTTTAGGGATCAAAAATACATGCATATACATGATTTGCAATTCTTTTAATAGTTATAAAATACAATGTTCCAATGCTATACTGACCACCAGTGTCAGCACCCCTTCAATATCTAAAGGTTCCCTACAGTCTCCCTATTAGTCAATTCACCATGACCACTGCTCTCAAGATCCTGAACCAATGCTATCCTCATCATTCCTACCTCATAGTAAAGTCTCATTCCTGCCACACACTACTTACTTAGCATATTCAGTTCTGATTCCCTGAGTCTGGATTTGACATTATTAGATATATCCCATTCATCATTACCATAGATGAATACAATTGAGATGACAATCTTACATAAACCTCATGGAATCAGTTTCCCATAGGAAAGTAGGTTTGGTACAAAGGAGGGAAAAAGAATACTGGGCTGGGTAGATAACATGCCAATTTACTACCCACATTGACTGAAAATTTAATATTGTTTGGACAATGTAGATGTCTTTAGTTGGAGTATTGATGGAAGCACAACGTCTTAAAACAAAAGGAAAACCTATCTAATGATGAACACTGTATAAGATTAGTCTTAACTAATTAAGTTACAGATTCTTTTTTAAAAGAAATTTAGCTTTTGAGTCACACCCAGTGATACTCAGGACTTAATCCTGCCTCTGCTTAAAGATCACTGCTGGAGGAACCTGGACGACTAAACAGGTGCCTCAGATCTAATCCCAGTTGTCCACATTCAAGGCAAATGCCCTGCTATCTGTACTATTATTCTGGTCCCATAAAGATCTCTCCCTCTCTCTCTCTCTCTCTCTCTATATATATATATATATATATATATATTGTTTCTCTATATATATTGTTTCCATTGGAAAGAGAAATTGTTTTTATCATATATATGGATAGTTTACAATGGAAATATCAATAAAACACTATGAATTGGTTCAATGTTCTTTTCTACTGTGGATATCAACTGCTGAGGTCTTGGAAGGAACTTAATTCTTTTTCATGAAAGGAGGTATTTGATGAAAATTTCAAGTCTTGTGAGCTCCTCTACCTCACAGTCCGTTCTGTCAAAATGCCCTCTTTCTCCCTCTCCCACAAACTCCTTTTTGTCTCCTTAATCACCCCCACCTGGAAGATCCAGGGGGGTGATAGGCAAATAAAGTTATACAACACTCCTCCAATTATTTAAAACACATTTAGAGGAGGAGTCCTCTTTAGAATATTGATAATATATTGATAAAGTACTTATCTTCCTGAAGTGCTCTAAATAGTGATTGTTTGGAGGTTTAGTAAAATTATGATACTATCTGACTCATTACTATGTGAATACCAAGCTCAAACCTCTATGATACAATACAGTACTTTAAGAATTGAAACTATGACCCTGAAAATTTGATTGTCAAATGGTAAAAAACACTTTTATCATAAACTTCTCTGTAAGTAGTTAACACTCTTCTTTCTCCATGAAATGTGGCACCAGAGAAATAAATTCAGAGGAAATATAAGTTCATACTTGTGTAAGTCACCAGAAAAACAGTTTCTGGGTCACATAGGAATAATCTGTTTAGGTGAAATTTGTTTAGAAGGGAAGCAGTTTAATTTATCTTCTGCTATATGCCCAATTTGAAGTTTTTGTATTATATTTGTTTAAAGAAAAATACATCTCATTGTTAAAATAGTTAATTATAATATATTTGCTTCCAGGGAAGTGAAAGGGAAGTTATTGACAAAATGTAAATAAAAATGAAAAAAAAAACGAAAAAGAAAGATCAAAGAAAATGTTAAGTATCAAGCTCACTAGTGAAATTTATTGAATCACAATGAAGTCCTTAATATAATGGCAGAAAAGTTATTAAGTTTTGTTATATGTGCAGTTCTTAAAATCGGGGTGTTCCCTTTCTCAATATAGTTAAGGCCATCTACTACAAGCCAATGGTAAATATTATGCTCAGTGGAGAAAATCTAAAAGACCTCTGAATTCTGGTACAAGACAAGGCTGTCCTCTCTCACTACTCCTGTTTAACATAGTACTGGAAGTATTTGCTATAGCAATTAGGCAAGAAAAAGATATTTAAGGAATCCAGATAGGAAAGGAAGAAGTCAAGCTCCCATTGTTTGCTGATGACATGATATTATACTTAGAAAACCCTAACGACTCTACTAAAAAGCTTCTAGAAACAATAGATTCATATAGCAAGGTTGCAGGCTACAAAATCAATGTACAAAAATCAATGGTCTTTTTATAGACCAATAATGATATCGAAGAAATGGACATTAAGAAAACAATCTCATTCATATTCGTGCCACACAAACTCAAATATCTTGGAGTCAACTTGACTAAAGAGGTGAAGTTTAATAAAAGATTAAATAAATAGATTAGATAGAAAAGAAGATATAGATATACTCAGAGAAGATAGATAAACAGAGAATAAGAGAAACAAATAGAGAATAAAAAATAAACAGAGAAGAAGAGAGAGAAAAGAAATTAAGAGAGAAGAAGAGAGAGAGGGCAAAGAAATTAAGAGAGAAGAAGATACATAGAGAATAAGAAAAAGGGGCAGACAGAAAGAGAAATTAGGAGAGACAGGGAGAGAAAGGAGGAGGAAAGAAAAGAGGAGGAAGAAGGAGAGATTAGGAGAGATGGGGAGAGAAAGGAAGAGGAAAGAGAGATGAAGAGAGAAGAAGAAGAGAAAGATTAAGAGAGAAGATGCATAGAGAATGAGAAGAAGGGGCCCAGAGAGGGAAAAGAAATTAAGAGGAAAAAAAGAGAGACAGAAAGTAAGAGAGAGAAGAGGAAGAAAGAAGATGATAAATAAGATATAGAATACACAACAAAGAATATTAAGGGAGAAGAAGAAGAGAAAGACAGAGAGAAAGAAGATAGAGAATAAGAGGAACCTCCCCAAAAGAGATTAAAACAGAAGGGGGAAACTAATAGAGAATAAGAATAAGAAATATGGCTATACAGAAAAGAACAAGATACAGTAGGTTAGATAGAGAAGAATATGATAAATATAAAGAAAAGAAGAAATAGATACACAGAAGAGAAAATATAAGTTTATTCAGAGAACAGAGAAGAGAAAAAGAAGAAACATAGAGAATAAAAGAAGGGGCCCAGAGAGAGAGAGAGAGAGAGAGAGAGAGAGAGAGATTAAGGGAGAAGAAGAAGAAGAAGAGAAGAGCAGAGATAGGGACAGAAGATACACAGAGAAGAGAAAAAGAGACAGAGACAGAGAGAGTAGAGCGAGATCAGGGTCAGAAGAAATAAACAGAGAAGAGGGAAAAGAAATTAAGAGAGAGAAAAAGAATCCCATGACGATATATTCCAATGGGGAAGAAGCCCTCTATCTCTTAGGCCAAGGGGATTCCCTTTTCGAATGACCCCAATTTTTAATGTGCCTATGCAGAAGGAAAAAAAAAGGGAGAGACGAGAGATAGTATGGAGGTAAGGCATTTGCCTTTCATGCAAAAGGATATCGGTTTGAATACCAGTGTTCCACTTGGTCCCCTGGCATGCCAGGAACAATTTCTGAGCATGGAGCCAGGAGTAACCCCTTGAACAGTACTGGGTGGGACCCAAAAAGCACAAAAGAGAGAGAGAGAGAGACAAGAAGCTCAAAACAATTTTTCTCTTCTTTCTTTATTCCTTTTTTTTAAAATTTATTTTTCTTATTACTATTTTATTTTTCTCTTATCTAGTTTTTCTCGACCTTATTTTGGTGTAGATATATAAGTAGTAGTCCACTATATTACTTATATATTTACTTTTTCTTTCTTCTTTTCTCTTTGATTTTTTTGCGCTCCATCATGTCTTTTATCTCAAGATCATGGCAATTATGAGGGGCATATCTTTATCACTGCAGTGCTCACTAGATGTCTTATTTGACATGTCTTTGTAAAATGTTGTGGTGTTTCACCTTTTCTTTTCCCCTTCTCTCAAACCGAGGATGAGAGCTGCTAGAAGGACTCTGCCCATTGTAGGCATACTTAATTTTAACCCCACTCAATAATTGTACTCTTCCCCAAACAAAACCACAAAACTCAAACTATCTAATCCTGCCTCCCAATTAGAGGGAGAAGCAATGGAGACACCAAGCCCAATCAGATATAAGATCTCTAAGTAATAAACCAGAAAAGAGGGGGTCACTCAATCTAGAAGACCCCAGGGAGAGGGTGGAGTATATGGGAGGCAGAATGGGAACGGAGGTGGAGGGAGGACAACTCGGTGATGGAAATTCCCCTGATTCAATGTTTATATGTAACTGGAATAATACTGTGAATAACATGTAAACCAATATGATTAATAAAAAAATCTAAAAAAAAGAGAGAGAAAAAGAAGTGAGAGAGGGCAAAGAAAGAAGAATATACATAGAGAATAAGGAGGAGCCCAGACAGAGAGACTAAGAGAGAAGAAGAGAGAGAGGGCAGTGAGAGGGAGAGAAGAGAAGAGGAGGAGGAAGAAAGAAGAGAAGACAGAGAAAGGGAGACAGAGAAAGAGACAGAGACAGGGAAAGAAGAAGAGGGGCCCAGGCAGAAAGGAAGGTTAGGAGAGAGAGAGAGGAGGAGGAGAGAAAGATTAAGGGAGAAAAAGAAGAGAGAGAAATTAAGAGAGAAGAAGAGAGAGGGTGCAGAGATAGGGACAGAAGTCAGAAGATTAAGAGAGAAGAGCAGAGACAGGGAAAGAAGAGAAGACAGAGAAACAGAGAGTGACAGGGAGACAGAGAAAGAGACAGAGACAGAGAGGGGAGAGAGAGAACGAACCAAGGAGGATTAGGCTCTTTTGGCCAAACCTTTTGTACCCCCAAACCTCTTTGTTTGAATCATTTATTGTGGACGATTATTGTCAAGGCCTCCCCGAGAATGGGAGTTGGTCACTCAATTTGGGAGATATTTGGGGACCCTGGATATATTAGCCGTGGGCTCCACAATATTTTTATGCCACAGTGAAGGACCTAGATAAAGAAAACAATAAAACCCTGCTCCAAGAAATAAGACAGGACACGTGGAAATGGAAACAAATACCCTGCTCATGGACTGGCAGAATTAATATCATTAAAACGGCAATACTCCCCAAAGCGTTGTGCGGATTTAATGTGATCCCCCTAAAGATACTCAAGGCATTCTTAAAATAAGTGGATCAAACACTTCAGAAATTCATTTGGAACAATAAACACCCTCGAATATCTAAAGCATTCCTTGGTAAAAGGAATATGGGAGGCATTACATTTCCCTATTTTTTATTTAAAATTTATTGTAATGGGGTTCACGCAAGTGGAAGGGGTTAAGGGGTGGGAAACATGCAGGAGACACAGGAACACGATGACATGGCCAAGGCCACGGATTCTGTCATGGGGAAGAGGGATGAAAAGGCCAGGACTGGAACTGTGGTGGAAGAGGGAAAGGGGGAGACACTGGCTGCATTTCCCCCTACCCTCAGGAAGCACCTCTAGTGTCTGGATCCCCCCCTTCCCCTGGCCCCATAAGGTTCCATCTCTTATCCTGCCTTTAAACTGCATTACAAAGCAATAGTTATCAAAAGAGCATTGTATTGGAATAAAGACAGACCCTCAGATCAGCAGAATAGACTTGAATAGTCAGAGAATGCCCCCCAGTCATATAATCATGTAATATTTTTTATAAAGGAGCAAGAAATCCTAAATGGAACAAGGAAAGCCTCTTCAACAAGTGGTGTTGGCACAACTGGTTAGCGAGTTGCAAAAAAGCAAACTCAGACCCCCAGCTAACACCAGTTACAATGGTAAAATCCAAATGGATTAAAGACCTTGATATCAGAACTGTAACTGTAAGGTATATAGAACAACATGTAGGTAAACCACTCCATGACATTGAGACTAAAGGCATCTTTAAGGAGGACACAGGAATCTTCAGACAAGTGAAAGAAGAGATAAACAGATGGGAATATATTAAGCCGAGAAGTTTCTGCACTTCAAAGGAAATAGTGCCCAGGATAGAAGAGCCACTCACTGAGTGGCAGAAACTATTCACCTAATACCAAACAGATAAGGGGCTAATATCCAAAATATACAAGTCACTGACAGAACTTTACAAGAAAAAAAATCTAATCCCATCAAAAATGGGGAGAAGAAATAAACAGACACTTTGACAAAGAATAAATACAAATGGCCAAAAGGCACATGAAAAAATGCTCCACATCACTAATCATCAGGGGGATGCAAATAAAAAAACTATGAGGTACCATCTCATGCCACAGAGATTGGCGCACATCACAAAGAATGAGATTTGGGGATTTGGAGAGAAAGGAACTCTTATTCATTGCTGGTGGAAATGTCATTTAGTCCAACCTTTATGGAAAGCGATATGCGGATACCTCTAAAAATGGGAAATTAAGCTCCTGTATGCTCCAGCTATACCACTCCTAGGAATATATCCCAGGAACACAAAAATATAATACAAAAACCCCTTCCTCATACCTATATTCATTGCAGTGCTATTCATTGCAGTAGCCAGAATCTGGAAACAACCAAGATGCCCTTTAACAGATGAATGGCTAAAGGAACTGTGGTATATATACACTATAGAATATTACTGAGCAGTCAGGAGAGATGAAGTCTTGGAAATTTCCTATACATGGTTGTACACTGAATCTATTATGCTGAGTGAAATAAGTCAGATGGAGAGAGATAAACACAGAATAGTCTCACTCATCTATGAGTTTTAAGAAAAATAAAATAAATTTTTGTAATAATTTTAGACAAAAAAGAGGAATGCTGGAAAGTCCAGCTCACGACATGAAGCTCACCACAAAGAGTGATGGGTACAGTTAGAGAAATAAATGCATTGCGAACTATCTTAAAAATGTGAATAAATGAGGAAAGTAGAAAACCTGTGTAGAATACAGGAAGAGTGAGTTGGGGATGAGGGACACTTGGGATATTGGTGATGGGAATGTTGCACTGGTGAAGGGGGGGGGTGATCTGTACATGACTGAAACCCAACTATAATCATATTCATAATCAAGGTTTTTAAATAAAGATATTAATAAAAAATTGAGGTGTTCTTTTAGGGATGACACAATCAAACAAATGAAGTTATCCAGAAATTCAAAGCTACAATACTACAAATTTTAGAGTTGCAGGGTCTCTTGGAAGAAGGCCCTGTTTGAAGATGGCTGTCCACTGCATTTGTGGTCATGGTTACAACTGCTAGAATTTCCCAGGAAGACACAGGAGAGGGTGCCAGCACACTTTAAGAAAAAAAAGCCCTGGTGATATCAGTCTAAGAACTTCTATGCCTTGAAGCTGGAGCTGTGGTGCAAACAGTAGGGTCTTGCACATGCTAACCTAGGACAGACCTGGTGTCCATATGGTCCCCTAAGCCAGGAGAGATTTCTGAGCGCATGGCTAGGAGTAACCTCTGAGTGTCACTAGGTATGGCCCCAAAGCAAAAAATAAATAAAAAGAACTACTATACCTGAAGTATGGTCAAATTGATTTCACCTCTGGAAATGCCAGATGGTCCATGATAAGTCAGGCCACCAGGGAAATAGTAATTCTGGGTGATGGTGGCAGCAAGCATGGCTTTGGAAGGGTAAGGGCTTGTTCCCCCATGATATAGCCAGCTTTGTGTTGCATGAGTCGGTGTAACCATAATCATTCAGAGATCAGTTTACTTCTCGTTTGAAAAAAAGTGAATCTATGGAGTTGGCTCAATTCAAACCACAGTTTTAGTTTTAAAATGTGACTTCTTTTTAGAGAGATGTATCATGAAAGAGGTATTTTTACATCTGTTAGGAATCAAATGAGCTCTTGTAAGCATCAGCATCAAATGAGTGATTCATTGATACATATATTTCATATTAAAAATACATCCAGAGTTCTTATGCAAAAAGAGAGAAGAGCATATCAAAAACCAAACTATTACCTAAACTTTGAAGTGTCTAGTCATTTTATCTATAGACAGAAGAGTGAAGAACAAAGTTTTCTTTAGCACTGTAGTTATTTCAACACTATTTCTTTCTCCTGCAGCCCTTTACACACAAGCATAACTTTCCTTCCTATGTTGTATTAGTTCTCCACTACTGTATCAGATTGCTCCAAACATAGTGGTTTAAAAATAGGAATTTGTGATTTAACACTTTGAAGGTCAAAAGTCTAAAATGGTTTTCAAAGGGCTAAAGAATCATCCAGGGGTCAGCACTGTTGATTTTCTTCCTGAAGGCTATAAGGGAGAATCTATATTTTAGCTTCTAGAGGTCATGCTCTTTGGCTTGCAGCCCCATCATCCACATTTACAGGCAACAACGGCCAGTCAACCATTGTCATGTGTGTCACTTTGATACCACTACTCTCATATCTCCCTCATTCACTGCTAAAGACACCTTTGATTGTATTAAGCTTATCTTATGAATTTTGTATAACCTACTTGAAAGTCAAAAGATTAACATACTCAATTACATTTCCAAACTTAATTCCATTTGATGCTAGAGACCAAAATTACTCTCAATTTCTTTGTTTTTGTTTTTGTTTTTTTTTTGGGGGTCACACCCGTGATGCTCAGGGGTTCATTCAGAAATTGCCCCTGGCTTGGGGGGACCATATGGGAAGCCAGAGGATTGAACTGTGGTCTGTCCTGGGTCAGCAGCGTGCAAAGCAAACACCCTACTGTTGAGTCATTGCTACAGTCCCTTTGAATTCACATATCTTGAGTATATAATTTTCTTACCCATTATAGTAAAATCCTCCAACATTTTAGTCATTGGCTATCCAGAACATCTGACACTTTATAGCAGCACTGTTATTTCCTATAAGTCTCACAATTTAATTAGAGAGAGTAACATCAAGAAAGCATGGATAAGTATTGGATTCGGAAACAACTCAATTTAAGATTTACAGTCCAAGGGAAAATAATTTACTTTGTTTTATTTTTATCATGACTCTCCTTCCTCTGTAAAAGCATAATTATTTTCTACTTTTAATAGCAATATAGCAGGTCTCAACTACAAACTCAAATTTATTTGAAAGACAATTTCAAGTTGTCATTAATAAGTGATTATGATTTTTCATATCACTGCTTCATTCCCACATACATATGTCTCTAAAGTAGCATTCCCATTTTAAAAGATGTATTAACCTGAAAGGAAATAATTTTATTACGTTTGCAATGAAAATGAGTGAATAGAATGTTACCGATCTTCTAAAGTTGACTTTAATATATACCAGAGGGCCTGATTTATCAAGGCGATGTCTTAGTTTATGTCTTTTACCGTATTTTATTCTCAGAGGTCCTGCTTTTTATAGTAAATTATGTAGTCACTAAATATGTATGTATGCATTATTTATTTGGTGCTTTTCAATATCTTGATTATGTTTCTAAAATTTACCTTCTACTTTCATGAAGGCAGGAACATCTTAATTACATTTTTATTTTCTCCAATAGGTTTACTAAAATCTATATATTCTGCCTTTCAGGTAGCCATGTGGGGATGGGGTGGAGTAGGGAGTTAGGCCAAGCACAGCTCTGCTAAGTGTTTACTTCTGGCTCTGTGTTCAGGGTTCACTCCTGACATTTCACAAGGAACCATGCATGGTGCTGGGGATTCTCGGGTTACTTAAATCCCTATGGGCCCCTGGACATCCATAAAAGGAGTCTTCCCTTAATGGCTGAGAAATGAGCTCAAAAAACCCCAGGTAACTATCATTTAGGGGAATTTCCAGGGGGTATAATCCCACCCCCCAAATTGAACTGTGGGGGTGGCTGTTTATCCTGGCAGTTTTGCTTGGACATTGGCTTCATTTCAAAGATGGCTTCTCTAGAGAAATTGTTGGCTGAACTGCTACCCCGTAGCTCTTCCTGCTACCCTGTAGCTTGTCCTGCCTTTTCCCTCTTCTCTGATCTTCTCTAACTGACTTCTTCCTTTGGTCATAATCGCATATCTCTTTCTGTCTCTGTGTCTGTCTCTGTCTGTCTCTGTCTCTGTCTCTGTCTCTATCTCTCTCTCTCCTCTCTCTCTCCCTCTCTCTCTCCAGGGGTGACTGTAAGGCCTCTGACTTCCCTACCCTGCCTGTTCTCCTATTAAACCTGGTTTTCAGAAAAACCCTTTATTGTCAGTGTCTGCTCAGTTTCTGGCAGGAATGAAGTGTGGCTGTGTAGAAAGTCAAAAATACTTATCCTGGTCTGGAGTGGAGGTGCAGAAGCATTAGTGTGTTTGCCTTGCACTAGTCTGACCTAGAATGGACTGCAGTTCGATCTCATGGTGTCCCATATGTTCCCAAGCCAGGAGCGATTTCTGAGTACATAGCCAGGAATAACCCCTGAGTGTCACTGGGAGTGTCCCCCCCCCCAAAAAAAAAAAACCACTCACCTACTATAATATTGCTCTGGGCTCAACTTTTGAGTGGTATTACCTTCTTTTTCATATTTCAGCCATTATTTTGTAATTAAAGTTTATGATCTGTCTGTTATAAACTAAATTTTATCCACCACCTAATTCATGTGTTATAGGCTTCCTTTCTCTTGTTTGACTATAAATATTTGGAAACAGGACCTTTAACGAGGTAGTGAAATTTTTTGGTTGTTGTTGTTTTGGGGCCACACCCGGTGATGCTCAGGGGTTACTTCTGGCTATGCGCTCAGAAGTCTCTCCTGACTTGGGAGACCATATGGGACACCGAGAGATAGAACCTCAGTCAATCCTAGGTTAGCACATACAAGGCAAATGCCCTACCGCTTGCACCACCACACCAGCCCAGTAATGAAATTTAGAAGTGGTCATGAGGGTGGTGCTCTAACCCAATATTGCTGGCATCATTATATCAGAGTCAAAGATACCTACATATAGAGAAAAGGTAATGCAGGGGCATAGCAAAATATAGTAGTATCTTTAAGCCAAGGGGAGAGGTTTCAGAGAAACACCATGACCATGGATTTACATACAGTCTTGAGAAATTGGAAAAATGAATTTCTGGGCTGGAGTGATGGCACACTGGTTAGGGCATTTGCCTTGCATGCAGCTGACCTGAATTCAATCCCTGGCATCTCATATGGTCACCTGAGCCTGACAAGAGCGATTTCTGAGCACTGAGCCAGGAATAACCTCAAAGCACTGCTGGGTGTCACCCAAAATAGCCTAAATAGATGAATAAATAAATAAATAATAAAAGCAGAAAAAAGGAAAAAGTTACTTCTATTGTTTAATTGAAAAATTTTGTGGAAATTGGAGACAGAGTGGTGGTGCAGCGGCAGGGCATTTGCCTTGCAGGTGGCTTACCTAGCATGGATCTACCATGGTTCAGTCCCTGGCGTTCCATATGGTCCCCTAAGCCAGGAGCAATTTCTGAGTGCATAGCCAGGAGTGACCCCTGAGCGTCACTGGGTATGCCTCTCCCCCCAAAAAAAGTTTGTGGAAATCAACTGAGCGAAAAGGTTCCTGGCACAATAAAAATCTTGGGGTGTGATAATGAGCATGCAGGGAGACAGTAGTTGTTCTCATGGCAGTATGCTTCAAGAGTGGAGAAACCCGTAACCTCTTAGGCCAAGGAAATTCCCTTTTTTCCTTCTTTTTTCTTTCTTTTTCATTCCTGTGATTAATTTTTTTGTTGTTGGTGATTTTTCTTTGTTTCTGGGTGCTTTTTCTTTTTTTAGTAGTTACTGGGTTTTTTGTTGTTGCTGTTGTTGTTTTGTTATGGTTTTTTTTTGTCTTCTTCCAGCAGAACCACATAACTTGAAGCATCATGTTCTGCTTCATGAATTGAGGGGGAAATAAAAATGAATGATACCAAGACCAAACAACCATATAAACATTGAGTGGAAATAAAAAATGATCAGACTTAAATACCAAACCCAAAGTCAACAACAACAGAATCAATACCCTATCTACAACAAGCTATCCACAGAGGGGAACAGTTACACTAGCACTCTGGGGAGGGGGGCAAAGGAGAAAGATAGGGGACACATGCTGGGAAAATGGGTGGAGGAGAACAACCCTGGTGGTGGGAATGGCCCTGATTCATTGTCACTATGTACCTTGAATATTACTGTGAAAGATTTGTTATTCGCTTTTAGTCACAATAAAAGTTATTAAAAAAAGTTGGTGGAAATTTGTTTCGGTGGTCCTAACAGACTATTCCATTTGTATAAAAATATATACACAATTTGTATAAGAAGCAGTTAGGAGACCTGCTGTTTCCTGGATGCTTTCAAAGACTTAATCAGTATCTCTGATGAGATTCATGGAAGCTGTATATATTCTTTTTTTTTATTTTGTCTGATTTTGGCCGCACTCCACAATACTCAGGACCCCCACCCAGTTCAGTTATCAAAGATCATTTCTGGCAGTTCTTTGGAGACTGTATGTGATACTGGGTTTGGGGGATTAAAAGAGGCTTGACCTATGTACAAGACCCACACTTTAACAATCTGCTATCTTTTCAACCCTAGCTGCATATTTTCATAATAACTTCCAGTAGTATTAAAATGAGGGCTTTAAATCACTATAAGGGAAACATTTCTCACAGGCCTGTCATCAAATCTTTGTGTCTTATTTTCCTTCAGGGATTTCCTATATGTGTATCAGCAAAAATTGGGGATATCTTATCTCTGGGATTCCTGTAGTTTTGGAAATGACCAAAACCAGTATGCTGGCTATGGAGATCATAGATGGGTTTAAATTAGTAAGGTCTTTAAAAGTTAAGGGAAGAGCTAATATAAAAACTAACATAAAATTCATCCGTTAAAAGAGACATTGGAAAAATCATTAAACATAGACTTGGTTTTTACCTCCCTTTCTCCTTTGAAGTTAGCAAATAATTC
>PVKC010024213.1:0-16892 GCA_004027635.1 Crocidura indochinensis | reverse complement strand
TTCTTTCTTTCTTTCTTTCTTTCTTTCTTTCTTTCTTTCTTTCTTTCTTTCTTTCTTTCTTTCTTTCTTCCTTCCTTCCTTCCTTCCTTCCTTCCTTCCTTCCTTCCTTTTTTCTCTCCTGAGTTTCTATATCATGACCTTTATATGGG
The DNA here is from genome assembly GCA_004027635.1 of Crocidura indochinensis. NCBI lineage: Eukaryota > Metazoa > Chordata > Mammalia > Eulipotyphla > Soricidae > Crocidura > Crocidura indochinensis. Next base: position 16,743 of record PVKC010024213.1, on the reverse strand, counting down.
TTATCCAGGTGGAAGTGAGCCATACCTGGATGGCAAACTTGACTTAACTTAGGATATTCTGATAATCTTACTATAAAAGTCTTCCCATGGGAAAAGACAAAGCTCTTATGTCAAAAGTGTGGGTGTTTTATAGCCTGCTTCCATATTTTTGTCCACAGAGATGAGGGTATGTTTATTCTAGTACTAGGGCTCAAGAATCATAGAAAATATTGCAAACATTGGGGAGAATTTTCCAATGGCAAACACCTCATTCGTGATTTCATTCAGTAAGCATTCGGTAAGAGCTGTCTTTTCCTGCATTTTTTTGAGCAATTTTCTGTAGAGTTTTCCTAAGCTACCATGACCCAGTATACTGTTGAATTTTAATATGCTATCGATACACACAATTTAAGAATCTCAGAGGACCAAAGTCCTCTAGTTGTTGAAAGTGCTGGTATAGATTGTGCATTAGGGATAAGTAAATTTTGTGCATGACCAATTGCTTTTTCCATGGAGCTTTTAAACATCTGATTTTCTTTGATGTCATAAAATCCATAATAGTTTGTCATACATTCATCATGGTGTATTGACTTTAAAATTAATTTGCCTACAAGTGATTTTAGACTTCTTGAAGGTATCAGATATTTTTGAAAAAACAATGAGATGGGACTACAAAAATAGTACAATCAGTAGGGTGCTTGATTTGCATACACTGTACTCCACCAAAGAGTGATACCTGAGCACTGTGCCAGGAATAAACCATGAGCACTGCTGGGTGTGGCCAAAAAACTGAAAAGAAAAATATATAACATTTTTTTTTGGTTTTTGGGCCACACCCAGTGACGCTCAGGGGTTACTCCTGGCTATGCGCTCAGAAGTCGCTCCTGGCAGGCACGGGGGACCATATGGGAACCGGGGGATCGAACCGTGGTCTGTCCTAGGCAAGGCAGCAGGCACCTTACCTCCTGCGCCACCTCCCGGCTCCCATAACATATTTTAATTGCTTCTTTAGATTCTCAGTTCATTGCAAAACTTACAAAAACATATAATTGTATTATTGAGAAAAAGCACATATATAAATAGATAAATAAATTAGAATCAATAATATTTTAAATAATTTTAAAATAATGCTATTTAATATAAAGAAGTTTTGATCTATTTTTATAGTTGTCTCAGCTTAAAAGTTATGCAAGAATTTGTCTTATTTCCTCCTTTAGAAGACATGAAGTGTTTGGAGAAATTCCTAAGCAACCCTTGCTTTGAAACTGAGAATGACTGCATATTAAAGCAAGTGATCCAAATTTGTTATACTTCTGGAATTTAGTAATTGATGAAAAACAGAAACATGTTAGTCATCAGTAAACCCCACCCAATATGGAGAGTTAAATTTTATTTTGAAATTTGGGTTATTGTTCTAAGGCCTAATATATTTTAACTTGTTTCTCAGTATTTAAAAAATGTAATCTCATTGTCATAATAGAAGTTTCACTAAGAAGAACAGTAATTACTGGTAAACATTATTTAACATTGAATTTTAACATGAAAAATGAGAAATGTAGAGCTGGATTGTATTCACACATGATATAAAACAAACAACAACTATTTGATGCAAATAGTATTGTTTTGAAAGTTAACCACTTTAGTCACAATATGGATTCCAGAATCTCCAATTGAAGAATGTTATTCACATTATCATGTTCAAATATATTATGAAACCTCCCCTAAACAGATGCATTAATGTTTTTAAGCCTGGACAGACAAAGAATAGAGTTGACAACTCTGGGGAAACAATTAGAGAATATAGAAATTTATAAATGTAATATACATATTCTATTTCTAAGTGATCTTTAAAAAATAAGTTTTTTTTTGTTTTGTTTTGTTTTTGTTTTGGGACCTCACCTAGTGGCGCTCAGGGGTTACTCCTGGCTATGTGCTCAAAAATCACCCCTAGGACATTGGGTTTGAACCCAGGTGTGTCCTGCCTGGATCAGCTGTGTTCAAGGCAAATGGCCTACAGCTTCTGCTATTGCTGGACCACACTAGTTATTATTATTGAGATTGCAGTACTCAAACTTACTCTTAATGGTGCACAGGGGACTATATGTGGTGCCAGGGATCAAACTGAGATCAGCCGCTTATAAGACAAGCATCTTAATTGATGTCAGCATCGATAACTTAAGACACTCATCACAACAATTGGAGCACATGAAGTAATAAAATTGCTTAATTACAAAAATTAAAAATAAGAAAAGTGCTTTAAATTAAGTTTCTGAATAGGTAATCTATTAACCTAGCAAGGAAGACATTTCTTCTTGATAAATATTTTTTCCAGAAGAAATAAGCATTATGCAAGGAATTAATACCTATTGTTTATTTTTAGTAATTAATGATTGTGGATAAATGTGATATTTTCTATAAATAGTTATAAAGAAAAATATTCAAAGATGTTGAAAAAAATTTAAGATGTTTAAGACATCTTAAACATTTTAAGATTTGAAACATTTTAAGATGTTGAAAACCTCTAGCTATTTATTGAATCAACAAATACATTACAGAATATGTTTGAATCGTAGTATGCATATTCAATCAATACTGTAAATAGTAACTTCCATTTATGCTCTTATAATTAATCATTAGAAGTTATGTGGTAAAAAATGACAGTTATGATTACCCTACCACTTATTTTACAATGAGTACATTTTCCAGAAATATGTTGCTAGGACAAAATTTATATTTTATTTATAGCTACAAAGTGACACACAGAAAATTATTTATAATAACATGTATACATTGGTGTCATTTATTATTAAGCTATATATTTCATTTGTATTCTTTCTACTATGTTAATCTATTAATTATTGCTTATTTTGTAAGTATTTACTAGACACTCTATATGCCTAATAATTTACTAGCATTTCGTTTTGTGTCTAGGAAGGTTCATTTTGTATCTTGACTAGTCAGTATATTACTGTCTAAGGTGTGTTATTTGCAAAGATGGTTTACTTGGAGGAAGATATAGAAAAAAAAGTAAGGATTAAGAAAAAGGTAACTTAAAAAGGGCAGGGATTTAAAAGATAAATGAGATAGGCAGTGATAGTAACATGAGAACATTGTCAGCTTTATTAAGAAGATTGCTTTTTATTTCAAGTGTGAAAATATTTTGACATAGCAAATATAGCCAATTAATACAGCAGGTAAGATATTTGTATTGTAGGAGGCCTTGATCCCAGCATCCCATATACATCCTGTGCCTATCCCCTAATATTTCCTGAAGGGCAGAGCCAGGGAGTAAGCCCTGAGCATTGTTGGATATGTTCCCAAAATAAAAAGCTGAATAAATAACAATAATACATATCTAGATTACTTACATTGAAGATTACCCAGATCCAATTAAATAAGGTTATGCTGCTATAAGATTGCACAAGTAGAAAAATAGAATAGAAAAAGCTTTTTAATAAAGACCCAGGTACTAATTCAAGAGTACAAAGTAATATTCATCGATAACAAAAGTAATTTTGTAAGTTGCAGTTATGAAAAAGCAGGTTATTGATTAGACAGTAAAAATTATCTTTCTTAGCACTCCACATCATTGTCAAAAATGACAAATAGGTTGCATTTTTGAATGCCAATGATTGAAAAGTGAGACCTTGGAAAAGATGAGCCACATCTGCAAAATAAATATATCTGACAAATTATATTTAGATAAAGCATAGAACAGTTTCAGACCAATAGGGTAAAACAATAACCTAATAAAAAATGGACAAACAATTGACTGGAATTTTACGAAAGATAATATTTTAATTACCATTAAATTTCTAAAATTTGCCCACAAAGCAAATCCATTAGTTATTAAGAAAATACAGAATGAAGTCTATTATAGCATTGTAAACTACCAGAATAACTAAAGTTTAAAAGATGAGCAATACTCTGTCCTGACAAGAATGTGAAATGTTTTTAACTTTCCTGTCCTGTTCTACTGGAAGAAGTAGAACACCCTGAAAGATAATTGAAAAACATCTCATAATATTAAATACGGCTATCATATGACTTAGCAATTCTATTTCTACAACATATTGACAGAAGTGTGTGTATTTATTCACTAAAGGACAAAAAAGAACACTCACAACTGTAATATTAATAGTCTCCAATTATAATTTTCAAATGTTACAATCTATATAATGTAAAAATATTTTAAATACATAAGGCAATGCAATACAGCAATAAGAATAAATTTACTACACCTATAAGACTATTGTACATACATTGTCCAGAAACTATGCTGGATGATGGAATATTTTGTATTCATTTCTGACTAATTGACTACTTCTAATGACATGAAGTTTAGGTTGTACATTTATATGCATGTATAATAAACACTATAATCAGTATCTCATGAAGTTTCTTGGATAAAACCCTTGACTTTAGCAACTTTCAAATTTAAACACTTCTTTAAATAAATAGCTCTCAGAGCAGTCATATTATATTGTTAGTAATAACTTCTATCTATGTGACTTGGAACTTTATGAATCAGAGGGGTCACCAAAGTATAAATCTAACTCTGACATACAGTAATTTTCTCCTGAAATTGTTTTCATACATATAGATAAAATATACTCTCTGTACTTCACATGTTTGCCATACTGTTTAGAAGATTACAGAGACCAAAGAAAAATATATAAACAGTGGACTATTACTAGATGACAGTAGAATAAGAATCATGAACCATGTGATTATATGTTAATATAATTAGGATGAAATGATTAAAGAAAAGTTAGTGTCAGTTTACATGTTTACTTGTTTTTGGGTCACACCCGGCAGTGCTCAGGGGCCACTCCTGGTTCTATGCTCAGAAACTACTCCTGGCAGGCACGGGGGACCATAAGGGGCACCGGGATTTGAACCGATGGCCTTTTGCATGAAAGGCAAACGCCTTACCTCCATGCTATCTCCCGGGTCCCTACATGTTTACTTTTAAATGTAAGGCATACATAAAAGAATTATATGTTAAGGCAAATAAATAGCTTATACTACCCTTGTCCCACTCATACTCATTTTTTAAATCATGCTCATTTATAATTAATTAATAGAAACCAGTATATCCTTGCTGCAAATCTTCTGGGAGGGGGTTGGGCACAGGCAGCAGTGCTCAGGGTTTATTACTTCAGGCTCTGCACTCTGAAATCACTCCTGGCTAGGGGACTCTGTGGGATGCTGGAGAACGAACCTGTATCTTCCTGCATCAGCCACAAGCAAGGCAAATGCCCTACCATTATGCTACCACTCTATCTGCATTGTCCCAATTTTAATTGAGTACATTCCCTTCATAGCAAAAGCTCATGTGAAGCAAATTAATAAAATATAGAATGTAAGAAATTCATTAAACCACAATTTTAAAGAAATCTACATATTTTAATATAAACTATGTAACAGTCTTTTACTTGTATAAACCTTTTATATTAATTTAGATTTAAATTTGTGTTAATGTGTTTGTACCGTATCTATAAATGTGTGGATAAAATAGAATTGATATATAAAGTCTTAACCTTTACATTGACAAAATGTATATAAGAGACTTAAATATATGTATTACTGGCCTAAATATTTAGCTGTCTGATACTGATGTAATTACATATGTATATAATTATAATAATATAATAATATTGATATCATAATTTTCCAACTTAAAAGAAACTTTTAAAACAAATGATTGGCATTAATGCTAATATATAGCATTTCTTTCAGCACATTTTCTAATATTACATTAGTATTAGATTGTATTTGCTAAATGAATGCAACATATTATTTTAGTCATGATCGTTAGCTCTTCCTAAGACTTGCAATGCTATCTCTTGTCTAAGTATTAATATTTTGTTAATTTAATATTTATTAATTTAAAGTTTCTCGGCACAAGGCACAGATTTGTAGTTTTTTAAAAATAGTTTACTTCCTAATCTCTTGAAAATTTCTCATTTATTTTAATATTATGATAGTAATATATATTAAATATTAGTATTTTCATATTTATCAATATTATTATCTAACATTTAAATAAGTAAAATGTAAAAAGGACTTAAAATTTTTAAACATTTAAATAACATTTTTTTCCTTTGTGTTGTTTTATTTCATAACCAGCTTTTTGTGTTCATCCATTGTTTAGAAGCACTGACATTTTCTCTGGATTTATTGCCATTTATACTGACTGTTTACATGACAACAGGTTTTCTCATGAATGCTTCTAGATGATTTTTAAAAATCATACTCTTCTTTTTAATTATATGTTAATAACTTTATAAAAATTATTTACAGTTATGTAATCAGGTATTCCTGCATTGCTCTAAAGCATTAAATTTGAGAGCTGGTGAGACAGAAAGGGATTAAGGTGCATACCTTGCGCATATCCAACCCTGGCTATATTCCTGACCTCATATGACCTCCTGAACACCACTGGGAATAGTTAAGGTAACTTAGCACCTCAAAATTGGTCCAGATCATATCTATACCAAACACAGGTCCCAAGCAACACTACATCCTTGCTGTGATCTGCTAGTTAGTTTAGCTGAGAATCCACCAAAAGGAGCCTTCAGGAGACAGTAGAAAAAAGTTTAATGTATATGAAGTCCTTAACATTTTTCAATATTATTTTACTTGTAATCACTTGCTTGGTGTAATTTTTCTAACGTTTCTCAAGATCTTTAAATTCCGTGGCCTTCATTAGATTTCACTAGATGTAATTTGAATCTATTATGTTTTAGGACATAAAAATATAATGCCTATCTTACTAAAATGCTGTCTTTTGGCACTATCGGCTCATTTTCTATTAATTTTTAAGAAATGGAAAGCAAAATATAATAAAGCATTATATGATGTTTCTGATTATCTCTGCTGCGGTTGCAGATGAAAAGTTTAGAGAAATCTGTAATGTTTGGCCTTTGTAGATACTTCCCTAGATGTTTAAACTAGTAGATCTTACATTAATTGCTAAACATTGAAAGTTTCTCTTTCATATAACTGAAGATTATCTATAGTTACAGTAGTCTGGAAGGAAAAAGCATAATCATATTTTAAATATTAGATCATTATATTTAAAAACTACTTGTATAGGGTGCTGGAAAGTTAGCACAGCAGTAAAGCGTTTACCTTGCATGTGGCCGACCCAGGATAGACCTGGGTTCAATACCCTGCAGCCCTTATATTCCCCCTGAGCCTGCCAGGAGCAATTTCTGAGCATAAATCCAGGAGTAACCTATGAGTGGCACTGGGTGTGGCAAAAAAGAAAAAACTACTTTTGTATAGTATATAAATTGGAAATAAGTATACTTAATGCTTCTGAGATAACATTTTAATTTATAACGAACATAAACATTTGCTGCCTTATAACATGTTTAGAGAACTTTAGGCTATGTGAATTCGTTCTAATTATGTAGATACAGTGAATAAATGCTTTGACTATTTGTGGTATTATGCCTTTGACAGGACATAGTTTAGTAATACTAACTATATTTATAGTATTGCCTAATTAAAAACATAGGAATACTATTACTTAATATATAATATTTTTACTTCAGATGCTACTCTGTTCAATACCCATATAACAATGTATATGGCTTATATTTCAAGTATATTAATTGCAAGGATATTTATATACTTCTTAAATACTATAGAGTTAAAATGAATATGGTGCTAGCAAAATCCACATCTCTGTATGCAGCACTGAGTGAAAACTTGTTCCTGGAAATAGGAATAATTAGTTACTAAAGTATTTTGTTTGTTTGTTTGTTTGTTTGTTTTTGGGCCACACTCAGTGACGCTCAGGTACCACATGCAAGGCAAACTCCCTACCGCTGCACCATCACTCTGGCCCCTAAATTATTATTTTTGGAGTAATCAAATGTGTATGTGATATGTTGAATTAGCCATTAGTGAATATAAGGGAATGTTACAGAGTAACAAGACATGTCACCATTTATTCTGGCCATGTATTATCTCATTAATTGTATGCATAATATATCTGAATTATGTCTTTGTTTGGAGTCAGTGTTTGATCTCTTCATTTCAGAATTGCTCCTGAAATTGCGTGGGAAATCATGTGGTTCTGGGACTCTATCCTGGGCTTCTGCATGCAAAAGGTTGCACTCTACTTATTGAACTATCTGGCCCAGAACATTTTACTTTTTTAAATTTTAGTTTCCATTTATATTACAACAGAAGTTCAGGAGAAAGAGAATAGTTCACAGTGCACTTCCCTTATACTCTTTTGATCCCTCTCATCACATATGATCCCCTGACATCATCAAGAGTGATCCCAAACAATGAATCAGGAGTAAGCCCTTAGTGTGACTCCAAGCTCATATATAAATAAATATATATTATAAGTAAATATATATTTAATATATATTGATATATTTATACATAAATACCCCCTCTATCCCTCCAACTTTTTTGACATACTTTATTTTTCATCTATATATTTTTGATATTCACTATATTGTTTTGTTGTATTATCTTACAATTCTTTAAATTATATTCTTAACTCCTATTCAGAAACATATCATCCTGCTTATGTAACCTCTAATTAAAAATGTAGAATTTCTGTCAGTTATGACTCTATGCCTCAGACCTCAGTACTATTAGTATAGTATCTAAGACGTTGTTGTCAGTACTAATTATTTTGAATGACAGTTTGTGAAGATATCTAGAAATAAGTGGGTGCGTTAATAAAACACTGTTTAGAAAAACACATTCAGTTGTAAACTCTATGTGGCCTGCTAGTTATATTTAATTCATTGTGCTTTATAATCTCACAAAGTAGTCATTTCTACTTGTAGCTCAAATATTACTCTTTTATAGGGATGAATAGTCATTAAAAAAAGGGTCAAGAGCATTCCTGGGGCCGGAGCAGTGGTGCAAGAGTAGGGCGTTTGCCTTGCATGCGATAACCTAGGACGGACAGCAGTTTGATCCCCGAAGTCCCATATGGTCCCCCAAGCCAGGAGTGATTTCTGAATGGATAGCTAGGAGTAACCCCTAGTGTCACCGGGTATGGCCCAAAAAAGCCAAAAATAAATAAATTATAAATTTCCTAACTAATAAGAAATTTGTAAACTCATTAAGTTAAGTTGATCTCCAAAGACTTCAAAGACGTCTTTGCTATATAATTTTGTTATACTGAAATAAACAGTTTCTCAGTGAGACAGATTTGAAACAAAATGTTTATTTAGATTTGTCTTGATATATTCATTAAAAAGTATCTGTACATTTTAAAATAGTATTACCTGGAATAGAGTTTATAAAAGAGTAATTGGAACTAATGTTGAAAAAAGCTAATCATTGTATTTTCCTCATGAATTCTTATTTATACTATCGAATTAAATGCTCATAGCTAATATATTTATACTTTTAGACCTCTATTACACATAACTCTGATAGCTAGATGGTTAAGTCTTCTATCAATAAAAATCTCAAAGAAAGAGTTCTGGACAATCCCTCAGCAGTAGGGTGTCTGCCTTGCATACGGCCAACAAAGGAGGGACCCAAGTTCCATTACCAGCATTCCATATGGTCCCCTGAGCTTGTTAGGAGCAATTTCTGAGCACAGATCCAGAAATAACCCCTGAGCACCACCAGATGTGACCCAAACCCCCCTCAAAACTATCTCAAAGAAAAATATTGGAGGATCTTGCTCCTAGGTGAAGTATTTAAAAAAAAGCAAAGGAAGAAATATTGCCAGAGTAATGTTGGTGCCTCACAGGAATGACCTTAGAGACAGTGGTGTGTGGTGAAGTATCATTGCAAATATGAATCAATAATATGAAAAATGAACCATGTTTCTGAAAAGAAAAATGTAATACATGTGATCTGAATTGCTGAATAATTTTAACTGAAAAAAAATTATTTTCTTTATGCTACCCATTCATGTTTCACTATCTTTCTTTCATATACACATTCATTATAATTATATCATTTTTCAGTAAATTTCACTGCTACTTGAAAGTCTTCATTTTAAAATGTGATTTTTTAAAACTTACTAGTCATCTCACTATTGAAAATATAAATTCATAACTCTGGCAAGTAGTCATTATTTAATGATTCAATTCATAGCTATAAACAAAATGTTTGTAGAGAAGTTCATCTTGATTCTTTATATTCAAAAGTAGACAATGGCTGTAACTAAACATAATCTTACAACCTAAATCATTTTTCCCTCCAACTCTTATTTAATAAAAAGCGTTAAAGCTGTTTAGAATTCAAGGTTACCTTTTAAACATTTTTCCCATTGCCTATGATAAATAATAAATTTCTATTTTTTGACAATTTTATATCTAAATTACATTCACATTTGTTAGCTGCCACTACAGCTATGTCAATTTCCATTGACTGTTACCTAGATTAGTAAGCTCCTATTTAACGTCCCCATGAGAACTTTCACTTCTTCCCTTGTATCTTAAAGCAAATATAATAGCAATTATTCATTTTCTTGTTCAAATATTTCATTTTTCATTGTCTACCTTAAAGTCATATTCTTTAATTATCTTTTAAAATACATCTATAAATATCAAGGCTGTCTTTCAAAATCCATGAAAAATTATGCTATATTTTCTATGAATAATATCTTCAACTGAGATAACATATCAAATTCCTTTGAGATAAAAAATAATGACTCTTTTGGGATATTGGTGGTGGGGAACTTGCACTGAAGACGGGGGTGAAAAAAAAGAAGTTAAAAAAAAAAAAAAAAGAAAAAAAAAATAATGACTCTTTTTTCACCATACTGCTTAGCACAATTCCTTAGGCTTAGTAGATATTTAGTAAATATTTTTGAACATTTCAAAAGTGAGAGAGAGGAAGAATGAATTTTCTTTAGACATTGTTAAATATGGAATTATTTACTTATGTAGAATTTATTGAACGATGTTTTTCAAGGACACAGGAGGACAATACCTGGCTGTGCTCAGAACTTATTCCTGGCTTGGTGTTCAGGGACCTTGAAGGGTCATATGTGGTGCTGAGAACTGAACCCAGGTTGGATACTTGCAAACCAAGCATGTTACCTATCAGGGGTGGTGAATTGGATGTTAACCCTCACTCAAAATGGCAAAATGCAATATGTGTTTAATATATTATTGTTAAAATTATATGCTTTTGTGTGAGTGTTTGTCTGTTTTGACAGGTCACTGCATGGTGTGCCTCTCTGACTTTCACAGTTTAAAATTTTGGCACTTTGTGTCGAACTTATTCGCCATCCCTGTACTATATTATCTCTGTTCCATCCACTTTTGAAATTGTATTTTTCATTTAAAGCCACACCGGGACTTTCTCTTGGCTCTTTTCTCAATGATTAGTCCTGGGTGGTGCTCAGAGGACACTAGTTGGTGATGGGAGCTGGACATATAGAAACACCTTTAAATTTTGTCATTTTTGTTACATATCTACTTTAATTCCAGCACTAATTAATACATACAAATTCATTCTGTTCTGGATGTAATATTTCCTTTTCATCTTTATACACACCTATTTCCATGATCATTGACTTCTATTTTACAATTTTCAGTTTTAAATATGTCCTATCATTCCATTAATTTCTTGATAACTTTTTTCCTTTGAATTATTTCCTAATTTTGACATTATTTTTAGGGCTATACGTAATAATGCTCAGAAACTATGCAATGCCAGGGACTTGTACTTCAGTCCAAGAACTGCTCTACTATAGGGACCCATCCTAAATCCCAGGGTTCTTTGCAATCGAATATATATATATATATATATATATATATATTGGTTAGTAGATATTAAACTCTTCTAATATGTTATTTTAGACTTTTCATCGTCCCTAAGAATTTTTCCTATCATATTAAATGTACTTAATGTTGTGTAATAGGTAGTATGTAAAATAACTAAAGATAATGCAGACTAGTGGCCTTTTAGTATATTTATGAATTATGTACACATGTTAAAAGATGTTTATTGGTTGTATCTGGGTGTTCACCAAACTCAAGTAAAATGCATAGTCCATATTTAGAGCACTCCTAACTAATATTCACATATAGTAAGTATTGGAAATTGTTGACTTCCATTTGATTTATTTCCTTATGAAACTGTTGACAGGTATAAATTCACTTTTTGACTTTTAAGGAGAAAGTTCAGGAAGAACATATTTTTAAAAACCCTTGTAAATTTCTATATGTTCTTAACATTTGCTTTCTGGCCAATAAAATTTTGTTTGGAGTCATATCTGACTGTATTTAGAGGTGACTCCTGGTTCTGCATGTTATTCTCTGTAGGAAAACTTTTATATAAGAACAGTGTATTCATCTTTGTAAATCTAAACTTGGGTAGAGTAATTAGTGCCATATTACTAACAGGGTTCCAAGAGCTACTTGATGACATTTCATTTTTATGGATAAGAGCTATACAGTTCTTTATTTAACAGCAACTGGTTCGAGATATATTTTCTGGAAGTAGATTGAAATTTTATTGAGCACTTATATTACTAGAAACCTTTGTTTCTTGCTTTATCTAACCATTTGATGTAGTGATTGCTATACTAAATATTTCCTCTTGTTTATGACCCCTTTATTCCTTTCAATACTTTAATCCTTTCAGCAAGAAATCAATCTTCCTAGTATTTTTGTATAATACTCTGATACAAATTGTTAATTGTGAAGCAGTTCATTTATGTTTTATTTATTCTGGATGAGTTAATGTAGCCTTTAAAATTCAAACATGTAGCTTACATGGCATATACAATGAATATGAGACAGGGCCATAGCAGAAAATATACTTTGCTTAGTCGGCTAACAATGCAGAAAACAACGATTTTAGTACAGAGCAATGCAAGCCTACTTAAAAAAATAGTCCCAGAAGGTAAAATTCACAAATGTCAGTGAAAACAATGAAACACATTAATTATTCAAACATTTTCTAAAGTTTGCCTATTTTCAATTTAGTTAGGGCAATTTAATTTAAAAAATAAAGCTAACAATTTCTGTCGATTTAATACAGCTTTCCTTGACCACAGAGTTATAAAAATTGCTAACTTAATGTGAACCAGAAGATCCATAGCAGGAAATCTGCTTAATTTTCAGCTGTTTCTATTAACTACTATAACAGGATTATCAGAAATCATCAGGCGCATTGTTTTAGATCCTAGTTTTGACAACTTTTTTTCGAGGTAGTAAGATATTCCACTGAGATATTCCTGGCATCATCTCTATTAAGATAGTTTGCCCTTTATCTGAGTGATAATAAATGGATTTCTTAAAGTTTGGCAATTGTAGTAAGCTCTTTTATATTAAAATGTAAAACAAATGTAAATTACGATATGACAGTACTTAAGGAATTTTCACATCTCAGATTCAGTGAATTTTAACACAGGAGACTTTAGAAACCGTTAACTGCTAGTTCAGAGATTTATTGCATTAACTAGAACTCTAAGGTGTGTCAAATCATTCTTTTATGCAAATGAGCTCTATACAACATGTCAAGTCATCTGTTTTATTTGAATAATTTAGCTTGTTTAAAATCATACAAAAATGAAATCAGGAAGTTAAGTAGCTATTGAATGAGTTAGTAGATAAAATTATGTCAAATTTTAATATTTATTAGCATAATGTGCTATCAAATATGATGTATTAGCAGTCTTTAAAGAACAAGTTATTTACCAAGGTCTTTAGGTTCATTATCTTACTAGTTAAGGTTTTCTTAGTCACTAATATAGGACTCATTTTCTACCAAGTTATTCTTACTTTGGTTTGGCATGAAAGTTTCTTAGATAGCTAAAAGCAGATTTTTCCGAAAGTCTGTTATAAAAAACTTCAGTGTATTTTTTTATGAACTTTTAAGATTCATCAAATTAATTCAGTGCTCTGAATAATAGTCTAGCCTAATTCAAGAATTTCTTAAATTTATAACCTGGAAAGATGTTCAGGGCAAAAGGAAGTGGAATTTCTTTAAGTATAGGTTAACACAGTATTAATTTTAGAGTATGATTTCTTAGAGTTAGATAGATTTGTTTTCTGGGATTCATAACTTGACATTTATGGAATATTATAATTAGTTATAAACACTACTCTATCTACCTTAACTTTTTATCTGATAATATATATACTACTATATGTACTAATATATATATTACTAATATATATATTACTATGCTTTGGCTACTCATGGCATATATTTCCGATAAATACATATATATTTTTGTACTGCATTTGGTGCTCTGGACTCACTGCAATATCTTTTCAAAATCACTTTGTGGTTCTTTGGGAACTTCCCTTAGGGTGCCTGGGATTGAACTCAGGTCAGGCAAGTGCAGTTGCCTTACCCTCTGTATTCTCTCTAGCCCCATAGTAATATCTGTTTTATATACAACTGATTTCCAGAGATTCCTTCATTTATATGTAATGCAATTCCTCAAAATATGAACATAAACAATAATGGGCAATGAAAAAAACCTTGACATTTAGGTAAAGAACTAAACAGAGTGAGGAGAATGGGGAAAGAAGCAAAGAGTAGAAGATAAAGATAGTGGTGAAGTACTGTAACAGGCTCTTTGGAGGTGGTGGTGGTGTAGAGTGACTCTGTCCATCAGTATCATAAATTTACCACCACTGAAACTTTCTAAACTATAGTAAGTATAGAATTTAAAAATTCACTGAATGTCTTTAAGATATTTAAATACAAATCAAGTAAAGAAATATGTTTGTTTTTCTTTTTATTTTTTCTTTTATTTATTTTGTAATGGTTTTTGGATCACACTCAGCAGTGCTCAGGGTTTACTCCTGGCTCTGTGTTCAGAAATCGCTCCTTGGAGGCTCAGGGGACTTTATGGATGCCAAGAATCGAACCTCCTATGTTGTCGGCATGCAAGGCAAACGCCCTACTGCAGTGCTGTCACTCCAGCCCATGTTTGTTTTTCCTAAGGGCTTTACCTTGAGACCTATTTTTATCTCTATGTGAAATTTACAGTTATATATTGGAATAAAATATCTGAATTTTAATTAATCTGGATTTTAAAAGTTTTGGATAACTTTAGTTACTAGCATGTATTGTATGACTCTCAAGCAATATGACTGTTGTAGGAATTTTAAGTTCAGGTCAACAAAAGTGAAAAAATATTAAACCAAATACTCTATTCAGATATAATTATTTTATAATTTTGCATGCAATGTATTTTCTTGCCTTTTTCTCAAGCTTATATATATATATATATTTATATATTTCTATGAGATTTTTCTTGGAAAAAGAAATATAACCTGCTCAATTTTAGTTCATCATAAATTATGTATAATTTAAACACTTCAGCTCATTTATGGTATTATTTTTATTAAATATATGGTAATGTTGTGATTCTGTATGCTTTGCCTGTTCAGCCTGAGTAAGATTTACTTGTGACCATTTTTTCAATATACTTAAGTTATAACTGAATTTTTCTATGCACGCCCTCCTGACTCTAAAGCTGTGTTCTGTAGTTATCATGGCCATCTAGGGTCAAAAGCACATTTTATTCTTCGCTGAAGTAAAGAAAGGAGTATTAAGAAAGGAATTTCATTTTCTCTTTCTATACATTTCAGAGGTGTATCCAATCTTGTATTCTAACAATGTACCTACATGCCTTTGTTTGAAATAGCCTATTTCCTGTGAGTTTGGAACCACTTTAGTGCTTCTATTTTGTTCATTTTCACTTGATTGTTAGACTATCATTTGTTAGAAACTAACTGTGGCCAGAGCTCACTTCAGAGCATTAGGAATATAGCAGTAAAAAAAGTCATTAGACAAGGACACTGCCCTAAAGCGAAGAGGAAAAATTTAGCAAGTTAAAAGTTTTATAAAAGAAAAAAAGTATAAAGTAGCCAAGAGAAAAAAAGACAGGGTGGGGGATACACATAGTTGGAAGGTGGGGCTTCAGTCAAAATGATTTTTCTTCAAAAGGATTTTGCATACACTCTGATTAAATAGGACTTAATGTTAAACCTTCTGTTTAAGATTTTGAGACAAATAAGAATGTGTTGAAGTTTCTCTATGTTGAGTTCCATCTATCTTTATTTATTATGCAAAATATTACTGAAAAATTGGCAGTGTTTTTTAGCTTCGTTTTCCATGTGCTTGTGAATAAGGTATATTTTAAAATGCTAATGTACTAAAATTATGCCCATTTAATAGACTGAAATGTATTGAATACATTTGTGAGGGATGGTCACTGAAGATAGAGTGTATTCGTAAAGATTGTGCTATGGGTCATGAGATAGTTCTCATTCACCTGATTTACAAAGTAAATTGAATTCTACAAAGACATAGTATAATGCTGCTAAATGTATTAAGTAACTCATTTTTGTCCAAGTTTAAATTAATTGTTTTATTTTGTTTTGTTTGTTTGGGACTTATATCCAGTGGTACTTCGGATCACTCCTGGAGGTGCTCAAAGGTGTGGAGGAGGTAGGGAAGCCAGGGTTTGGACCTGGGTTACCCATGTGCAAGGCAAGAGCCTTACCTTCTGTACTACCTCTCCAGCCCATGTAAATAAATTTAAATGGTTAATATGACTTTCATAAAATTCTTATTCAGAAAAGTTCACAATATTACAAAAATTTATGGACATAACAAAAAAACCTTCATTTTAATATTAAAAGGTTATTCATTGAAAGTTAAAATAATTTAAACTATTATTAAAAAGGTATCAAATATACCCATGCTTTCATTTGTTCTTATTTCTTTAGATAACCTGTTTTTCCTATTTAATTATAAAATTCTTCAAATGCTATTAAGGAT
>PVKC010024212.1:0-16872 GCA_004027635.1 Crocidura indochinensis | reverse complement strand
GGGGGGGGGCGCAGGGGGACACCAGTCTTGCTGTGGCACCACATATGGTTGCCTGAGCCTCACTAGAAATGATCCCTGAGCAAAGCTGGGAGTAAGTCCTGCATTCAGCACAGTGTGGCCCCAAAACTAACTAATAAGCAATCAAAAATTCATACAATACATAATTGTCTTTAACCATCCTTTGATTTCTTGGGGGTAGAGAATCCCTATTAGGGGGGGATAACCCAATACTTCTCTTTTATCTTCTTACAAGGGAGGCAGGGGTCTCAAACTCAATTTACCTGGGGGCTGCAGGAGGGAAAGTCGGGGTGATCCTTGAGTGCAAAGTCAGTAGTAAGCCTTGAACATTGGGGAGTGTGACCCAAACAACTAAAACAAAACAAAACAAAACAAAAAAAGATTCCTCTAGGGCAGGGCCACATAATGTAGTATGGAGGGCCACAAACGGCCCGGGGGCCACAAGTTTGAGACCCCTAGTAGAGGAAGTAGTCTTAAATCAACAAAAGTACACTGCCATAGAATCTAATTTAAAAGAAGAAAAAAACAAAGTTTTTCTATACAAATCCTGTAAAAATAGAGGAAAGGGGATGGGGGAAACTAATGGTGGTATAGAATAAGAAGAAAAGGAGGAAAATTCTGGGTAACTGGCTTATATATAGTATTTTTTTCTGTTTCTGGCCACATTTGATGGAGCTCAGGACTTACTGCTAGCTTTGACTCTGTGTGCATGCAAGTGCATGTTTATACACTAAAACGGAGCCAAAGAACTGTATAAAAATAGGGTGGCCATGGGAGCCGGGAGGTGGTGCAGGAGGTAAGGTGCCTGCTGCTTTGCCTAGGACGGACCACGGTTCGATCCCCCGGTTCCCATATGGCCCCCCCGTGCCTGCCAGGAGCGACTTCTGAGCACATAGCCAGGAGTAACCCCTGAGTGTCACTGGGTGTGGCCCAAAAAGACAAACAAAAAAAAAATAGGGTGGCCAGAGAGATAGTACAGTGGATAAGGTGCTTGCCTTGCACATGGTCAACCCAGGTTGAATCCCTAACATTTCATATGGTTCTCTGAACACCACCAGGAGAGATTCCTGAGTGCAGATCCAGGAATAACCCCTGAGCATCACCAGGTCTGTCCGTAACCAAACATTTTAAAAATAAAAAGATCTGAACTGTATTCTTAAAACATGTATCTTGTAAACTAATATTGCTTAATAAAAAAAAAAAGTGGCTTTTTGGTTGGAACTGATGCTGAGTCATTGGACCTCAGTTCTTTCCACCGAATAAAGCTGATATTTCCACAAAAAAAAAAAAAAAAATGTAATAGAAGAGGCCAGAAGGGTAATAAAGTAAGTCAGGCACTTGCTTTTGCCTTACATATAACCAACTCAGGTTCAATCTCTGGAACCCCATAAGGTCCCACGAGTCCACAAAAGTGATCCCGAGCATAGAGCCAGTAGTGAGCCCGGACCACAGCTGAGTGTAACCCACAAACTAATAATAATAAAAATAGTTAAATAAAAGACCCAAAGATTTGGTATTTGGAATGTTGCTATAATGCTCCTTACTTGGACCCTTTTTTTTTTTTTATTAAATTTTATTGTGGCCAAAGTGAATTACAAATCTTCACAGTAATATTTAAGGTACATAGTGACAATGAATCAGGGGCATTCCCACCACCAGTGTTGTCCTCCCTCCATCCCTGTTCCCAGCATGCATCCCTTATCTCCCTCCTTTTCCCCCCCACCCCAGAATAGTAGTGTAACTGGTCTCCACTTATACAGTTTTTTGTAGATTGGGTATAGATTCTGTTGTCGTTGACATTGGGTTTGATTACTTGGACCCTTTTAACAGACAAGAGCAATTAAATATGTATTAAATGACTAGTAACAGACAGACATGAATGACTTGAATGGTGCAATATTTCTAAAATGTAAATCTTAAGTAAGTCATAACATACTTTTCCCCGTCTTTAAATCTTCAAATAAGTTCAATAGAGCTGAAGAGACAGTACAAGGGGCAAGATATGTAACCTGGCAAGTAACCAACCCAGGTTCAATCTCTGACACGACATGGGATCCTAAGTGGCCTCTAAACACAGAGCCAAGAGTAGCACCTGAGCCCTCTAGGTATATAGCCCAGGACCAACCCAGTCTCCCCAGTTATCAACTGTCAAATGGACTTTGGAGTACGTAAAGCATTAAAATGCTCCTTAGAAGTTATTTTATTTAGCATACCAACTAACTTAGGTATGTCTTTTATTTAATGCTTAGAAGGTATGTAGGAGGGCACAAGTTATAACATTTGCTGAGTGGAAAAGACATAGAATAGTCTTACTCATCTGTGGGATATAAGAAAAATAAAAGACATTTTGGTAATAATACCCAGAGACAATAGAGATGAGGGCCAGAGGACTTGCCCATGATATGATGCTTACCACAAAGAGCGGTGAATGCAGTTAGAGAAATAACTGCACTGACAATTGCCACGGTGGATAGTAAAAGAAAAAAGCAGAATGCCTGTCCCAGAGATAGGCAAGTAATGGGAGAGGAAAATGGGGACACCGGTGGTAAGAAAACTGCTCTGGGTAAAAAGTGGTATACATTCTATGACTGAAATACAATTACAAACATTTCTGTAACCACAGTGCTTAAATAAAGAAATGATATTAAAATAGAAGATAAAAGGGGCCGAATGAGATAGCACAGCAGTAGGGCATTAGCCTTGCATGCAGATGACCTGGGAAAAACCCGGGTTCAGTCCCCTGTATCCCATATGGTCCCCAAACCTGCCAGGAGCCACATCTGAGCGCAGAGCCAGGATTAACTCCTGAGCACTGCTTGCCAGGTGTGGTCCCAAAACAAAACAAAACAAACAAACAAAAAAAAGTATAATATATTTGCCAAAAAAATTTTACCTGAATTTTTCCTAACAGATTCAAAATCTAGATATATGTTAGAAAAATCAGTCATTACATATCATGTAATCATAGCAGTCTTCAAGTGTCTCAACAGTGTTCTTTTTGTGGTTCTTACCCGTTTCCGGCTGACAGAATGTATATTGGCTGCTGGAGGAAGAACCCATGTTGAAATCCTCCAGATTCTGTGCTTCCTTCACAACTTCTAGAGCTTCCTGGCTCCCAATTTCTTCTACTTTAGGTGGCTCCAGGGTAACAATATCAGAATCATCACTGATAGTCCCAAAATAGACATTATCCTCCAGCGTCTTTTCCTCTTCTCCCTGAGAAATCATAAATTCTGAGAGTTAATATTAGTCATTTTTTCAACACAGTTCAAAGTGTGTAGTGGTACTTAAGTAGCAATGCATTTTAAAATAAAAACTGAGGGGGTCAGAGCAATAGCACAGCAGTAGAGCATTTGCCTTACACACAGCTGACCCAGGACGGTCCTGCGTTGGATCCCCCCACGTCCCATATGGTCCCCCAAGCCAGGAGCAATTTCTGAGCACAAAAGCTAGGAGTAATACCTGAACGTCACCAAGTGTACATCAAAATAAACAAATACAATAAAATAAAAGCTGAGTCCTTGTTACACCCCTCCCCCCAACTTCTTGTTTTGCTCACCTTTTGAGGCAGACCTGGGAGAGGTCTTTGGCTTCCTGTTTTGCTGACCTTGAGAGCTACGGAGGGGGTTGCCAAAGGGGCAAAAGGAGGATAGATGGGGGGGGGGGGGAGATTCAGGGAGAGGTTGGGGAGAGATTCAGCAAGAGGTCTGGAGGGAGAAGGGGCAGGTTTGAATGAAGGGCTACTGATGGACCAGGCTTAAAAGGTTAAAAGCTTAGGAGTCACACATGGTGGCAAGGGCCTGAATAAAGTTGATATCTCCTGAAACCTGACTACCTGTGCATAATTCCCTCTTGGCTATCCTGAACCCTCCGACCAACGGCTGGAGGGAGTTGCAGGCGCCTGGCCCGGGCTGGCAGAGAAAGGCCTCTCTCCATCCATCCATCTCACCATTCCTCCATCCAACCATCAAGGACTTTATATTAATATGTATTCCTACAAGCCTATCCAACAGGCCAACAGGACATAATACTTGGTAGTAGTTATAACTCATCTATTAGTTTGGTGGAAGTGGGGAAAAATAAAAAAAAATTTTTTTGATTTTTAGGCCACACCTGGTGATGCTCAGGGTTTAGTCCTGGCTACGCCCTCAGAATTGCTCCTGGCTTGGGGGATGTTGGGGTTCGAACCGCAGTCTGTCCTGTCCTAGGTCAGTGGTGTGCAAGGCAAAAGTCTTACCATTTACGCCACAGCTCCTGTCCCAGAAATCAACTTTTTTTTTGCAATTCTCTCAAGTAACTCAAACTGCTATCCTCTCCTCATAACTGCTGAAATAGAAATCTACTCTAATACCTTATTAAAAAATTCATTTAGCACTAGTCATACAATTTAAGTTGAGTGTAATTCTATAGCCTCTAAAAGACTGGATTAAAAGTTCCTGGTATGTATACATATAAACTTCAACAGCAAAGTCACATAAAGACCATCTAGTATATCTAGTCTTATCTAGCAGTCAAGTAAAACACTAAAGGTGAACGTTTAGTTTGTACTTAAATATAAAAACTGCATTTCGAACAGAAACCTAATCACAATCATAAATGTAATCAAAAATGTTTAAATAAAAAAAAAAAGAGAAAAAAACTGCATTTTGTAAGACATTGAAAGGACAAATAACATGCATCTATGGAGTTGAGACAGAAACAAACAATGGCAAACCCTTGGACTTGGATTACAAAGCTAATTAACATGGGGGGGGAGAGCAGATCAATGAGGATCAGACTGGGGTGAAATAGGAACAGTGGTGAAGGGTCTTAGAAACTTAATGGTGATGGGTTGGATGCAGTAATTTTGTACATAAATACGATTAATGTTAATAATGCTACCTAAACTATAATTTAAATTTTTAATTAATTAAAATTTTCAAAAGCTGTATTTCATTCTAGGTACAAGTCCCAAGTGTCTTAATTTTGTCAAGAAAATTCAAGAATACCTGTTTCCAAATTAGAGACTAATTGACAACAAATTACCAAGGAATTGGTTACCTTTTAAATAGGTCACTTTTGAGGAGTTATAGTATAGCAGGTGGAGTTTTTTGGTTTGCATACAACAGACTTAGGTTTGATCCCTGGCACCATATATAGTTCCCCTGAACGCAGGGGTTGGGAGAGGAGGAGGAAGAAGAGGAGGAGGAGAAAAGAGAGAAGGAGGAGGACAACAAAGATGAGGAGGAGGGGGAGAAGGGGAAAGGGAGGAGGAAGAGGAGGAAGATTAGAAAGAAGAAGAGAATAAAGAGGAGAATAAGGAGGAGGAGGACACTCTTATTTTCTACATTAAAAGAATCTCAATCAAGAGTTACAATAGAAGCTATCTGTATCCTTGAAAGTACCATGCTATAAAATCTCACATTTCCAAGGAAATGCAATTCAAAGAGGAACAGAAAGGTCAATGGGGAATGGCAGCTTTTATTCGAAATCTCTAAGGAACACCGTTTTCCATATATCCAAAGATTAAATAAAGCCCACGTTTACCTCAAGTGTTGACTTCACTTCCGCCAAAGGTGGATGAGCAGCTTCTTCCATCAATATAGTGCCACTCTGGCTGCTCTCTGATGGTAAAGATAAAGAACCTTTTGTGGTCTACATATATAATCTGGATATAAGCTACACTTCAATTTATATGAATCTGTGCAATGCCACCTAAAATTATTTAACACTCTACTGTTGCTAAAAAAAAAAAAAAAGCCTATTTTAAAAATCTATTAAATTCTCAGGGGGATTAATGATCTTATTTTTTTTTTTCAAGATCTGCTAAATACTGGCAACCTTGGGGCTAGAGTAACAGCATTGTGGCAGGACATTTGTCTTGCATGGGGCTGACCCGGGACAGACCCGGGTTTAGACATCCCAAGCCTGCCAGGAGCAATTTCTGAGCGCAGAGCTAGGAATAACCCCTGAACGCTGTCGGTGTGGCAAAAATAAAACAAAACAAAAAAATGCTGGCAACCTCAACACCCATATCCCAAGCCTCTGCCATGTAATATAGCTCCTCAGACCAGCTCCATAGATTCATGACGAAATCTTGGAAGAGATGTAAGCTAAGCTGCTAAAATTCATGAGTATATCAGACTTCTGGTAAAATTTCTGGGGTGCCCTGGGGAGGAGGATGGGCCAAATCCCAGCCTGTCAAAATCCCATCAGCTGCATCTACATCCCACAGACACTATGCCAACAACCCAGTCTTCACTATTTCATAACTAATCACTACAGAGACACCAAACCCAGAAAAATCCCAGGTGTACTAGTTTGGCGATTGGAAATGCAATGCTGGGGCCCGGGAGATAGCATGGAGGTAAGGCCTTTCATGCAAAAGGTCATCGGTTCGAATCCCGGTGCCCCATATGGTCCCCCGTGCCTGCCAGGAGCAATTTCTGAGCATGGAGCCAGGAGTAACCCCTGAGCGCTGCCGGGTGTGACCCAAACACAAAAAAAAAAAAAAAAAGAAAGAAAGAAAATGCAGTGCTACATCCATCCCAGTGTAAAGAACTCTGATCCTGAGACCAAAGAAGGGCATCAGGTTTTAGAAGACCATAGCCTCCTATACTTTTAAGGGAGGGCGCTTTAAGAAGCCACCTATGCCCTCAAGAAAGGGCACTTAAAAAGCCACCTGAATCCACAAAAAGGAAGGCACTGGGGCACCCAAAGACCTTGGTCATCTGAACATGAGGCATTCAGGGAAAAGGAGACATAGCATAAATATTGAGATATAGTAACTTCACTAGCACCTTAAAGACTTTTCTTTGAGCCTCTCTTAAAGACCACACAGATTTCTATAAACAAGTATTCTTTATTTATTAGGGGGGGTCACACAACACACCCAGCAGTGTTCAGGAGTCACTTCTTTTTTTTGGGGGGGGGGTCACACCCGGCAGTGCTCAGGGGTTACTCCTGGCTCCATGCTCAGAAATTGCTCCTGGCAGGCACAGGGGACCATATGGGGCACCGGGATTCGAACCGATGACCTTTTGCATGAAAGGCAAATGCCTTACCTCCATGCTATCTCCTGGGCCCCCAGGAGTCACTTCTTGCTCCACGCTCAGAAATCGCTCCTGGCAGGCATGGGGGAATATATGGGATGCCGGGATTCGAACCACCAACCTACTGCATGCATGCTATCTCTCCGGCCCCAAGTATTCTTTATTTAATCTTACAGAATTATTAACCACTCTTAAACCTGGATAAAGTGCAGTCATATAAGGGTTACTATTTCAGGTCTCAGCTCAGAATACATGAACAGGAGCAAGGCCAAAACAATAGCCAGTCTCTGGGAATTGACCTTGAAGGGGGAGCACAAAAACTAGGGCTGTGCCATGCCCTGGGTTGGTAAAGATAAACATGAAATTTGTCCTGGGCATTTTGTCTAGGTATGTGAGAAAATTAACAGTTATGTTTGCAATAGTGATGCCTTGCCAAGAAATTTTGTGTAAGTGTTCTGCTTTAGCCAAGAGAGGAAGACTAGAATAAAGAGACAAGATGCAACTTCACTTCTGAGTGTCTGAATCTCTGATTCCATTTTTGCCGAATGCATGCACACACCTTCCTGAGCAGGGACCCCAAGACTTCCCTTAGTGTCTGGATCAAGCAAGCCCTGACTCTGCAGGAAGCCCTACAAGCCACAGCCACAGCCACAGCCACCACCATGTAAACTAATAGGCCAATAGGCTCAGTTCTACTCATCCTAGAGTTCCCAAGACATACCTCCAAACTTCTCAATACTGAACTTAGTCCTTTGCAAAGTTCTTCCCTAATGTGGAGTTCCTTTCCTCTATTTTCCAATAACCTTGTGTACCTCTTAAAAAAAAATTTCAATAGAAGCTCACCAAATTTAATGGGAAAGTAGCATAGAAACCAACTCTGCTAACAAAGACACACAGCTTAGTCAACTCCTAACAATGAACTAATGACCCCTCAATGAGCTATAATAATTTTGACAAATTTTCTTTTACTATTTTTTATTAATTTAATTAGCCATTTAGTTTTAACAAGAAATAAAAAATCAGTCACTTTGTGACTTCCAAAGGGGGCAGGCTTGTATGTGGATGAGAAACTAGGAATAATAGTGGAGGGAATGTTACACTGGTGGTGGGATTGGGATTGGAACAGTGAATACCAGAAACAACTGATTATGAACAACTTTGTAAACCATGATACTTACATAAAGTTATAAAGTCACTTAAAGCACCTGTTTTGCATGTGAAGTTCAGGGTTTTTTTATTTTACTGTTTTGTTTTGTTTTTGTTTTTGGGTCACATCCAGCAGTGCTCAGGGGCTTTTCCTGGCTCCAGTCTCAGAAATCGCCCTGGCAAGCTCGGGGGACCATATGGGATGCCGGGATTTGAACCACCCTCCTGCACGCAAGGCAAACGTGCTACCTCCATGCTATCTGTCTGGCCTGTAAAGTTCAGTTTTAAAGCATTTATTTTGCTTGATTCAATTCTCAGCATGTGTGCGCATGCACACACATATAATTTAAATATAAAGGTAAGTGTACTAAGGTCAGGGCAACAGTTTGCTGACCTGGTTCAATCCTCTGTATCTCGTTGTTTCATGAGCCATCAGGAGTAATTCCTGATTGCAGAGTCAGGTTGACCCCTTAGTACCACTAGATATGAGCTAAAAACAAACAAATAAATGTAAGAGTACTGATTTATTTGGTATCACACTTATCTGTATAATTCAAGTATGCAGTGAACACCAAAACTGGCACATATACAGTGATGCAATTCAGTTGTTAAATGGCATTCACCAATTTAGCCAAAGTACTCTAAAGTGTGATGAAAACTGGAGAAGGGGTGAAGAAATACTATTCCGATTAAATTATAGCAGATAAGGAGGCACTTGCATTGCACACTGAACATCAGACGCAGGTTTGATCCTCGGAACCACATATTAGCTTGACCCCTGAGCCCTACCAGGAGTGATTCCCGAGGGGGGCCAGTAATAAACTCTGAGCACTCCGGGATGTGGCCCAAAAGAAAAAAGGAAACTCATATGTGATAATAATTTCATATACAACCCTAGTCCATCAAGATTACTAACATTGGAGAGATAGCACAGCAGCAGGGTGTTTGCCTTGCAAGCAGCTGATTCAGGATGAAAGATGGTTCAATTACCAGCATCCCATATGGTCCTATATGCTTGCCAGAGGCAATTTCTGAGCACAGAGCCAGGAGTAACCCCTGAGCGCCGCTGGGTGTGACCCCTCACCCAAAAAAAGATTACTAACATTTAGCTACTGATTACACATATAACAAAAAATTATCTGTAGGCTCACACATGTAGGACAGGCTCAAACAAGCCAGACTCTGAGAAGGCTGATGCCAATGGTTTTCTACACCTGCCTCCCCATCCAGACTAAATTCCTGCTTCTCCAGATACCTGACCAATAGCCAGAAAGGTTGCCCACCTAGAAAGGTGGGAAGTCATAATGCACATTTCAAAGTCTTGAAAAATAAAGCTCATAAAGTATCTTACCTCCCTCTTCAAGCTGCAGCACTTGCATCTCCTCTTGCTCTAAAAGTGAACATTCTGGAGTGAGTTCACAGCTATTGCTGCCTCTGCCATGTTCAGAATACACCATCTCTATATCAGACCCCTAGGAAAAAGGGATAATCAGATGTATATTAGCTGTGTAAAACTGGATTTCACTCCTCCAAAGAATTAAAACACCAGACACTACCATACACCAATTGCTTAGTTTAGTGCAAGGTCTCAGGAAAGTAGTGGGATAGTCACACATTTAAACTCTAAGAATGCTCTAATTACTTTAGATTTTAAAATCTAAATGACAAATTTGAATACAATACAAGCTAAATTTCTATTCTTAGTCTATTGGTTTCCCTGTGTTAAATGGTTATGCTACTGTTTAAACAAGGCATTTTGCTGGTTATTATGAAATATTAAAAATATGAATCAAGCAATCTCATATAAATATTATGGATGAGGGCAGATAGTACAGCAGGTAAGACAGTTGCCATGCATATGAACAACCTGGGTTTGATTCCCCAGAACCCTATATGCTCCACAGAACCCATCAGGAATAAGCCTTGAGCACTTTCAGAAACAAAAACAAAATTATGAAAAAGTATAAAAAATATTTAAGAAAGAAGACTAAAATGAGCCCATTAAGATAATAAGCTTCCGGGGCCCCGGGGAAATAGCATGGAGGTAAGGCATTTGCCTTTCATGAAAAAGGTCATCGGTTGGAATCCCGGTGCCCCATATGGTCCCCTGTGCCTGCCAGGAGCAATTTCTGAGCATGGAGCCAGGAGTAACCCCTGAGCACTGCCGGGTGTGACCCAAAAAAACAAAACAAAAAAGATAATAAGCTTCCCTTACAAAAGTTTTAGATTATTGTACTCTGTATTTTTCCAAGACTGTTCTTCCTACATTAATGACAAACTCTCTTTAAAAAGATGATAATACTCGGGGCCATAGTATAGTGGCTAGGATGCTTGCAGGCAGCTGACCCAGTTTTGATCCCCAGTATCACATATGGTCCCTTGAGCACTAAAGGGAGTAATTTCTGAGTGCAGAGTCAGAAATAACTATTTCTGTCTACTGTCGAGGTTAAATCCCCCCAAGAAAACAAACAAAATATAAATAATAAATTTTAAATGATTCTGAGAACTTTTCCCTTGGTACCTATATTAGAGAAATAAAGTTAATCCTTGATTTAATTCTCTTCACTCTATTCAACTATTTAATTTTTTCCTCCAGTTTATTGATCCATGAAATAGAAAGGGTTAAGTGGAACCACAGCGATAGCACAGCAGGTAGAGTATATGCCTTACATGCAACCAACCCAGGTTAAATTCCTAACATCCCAAGCCTGCAAGGAGTGATTTCTGAGTATAGAGCCAGAAATGGCTTAAGTGCTGGCAGGTATGACACACAAACACACACACAGAGACAGGCACAGACACACACCCATTCACAACAGTAAACTTTTAATTTGTTAAAGATTGAGTTTTGCATTATTCTACCCTGATGATAATTTAAGATTTATGATCAAGCGTAGAAGAAAAATTTAAGCTGAGCATATGTAAAGATTGCATTAGAGATTACTGGGAAGAACAGTTCTAGCTCAAACAAGAATTATGCATTAGGAAAAGAGAAATATGTAGAAGCCAGGAAAGAGAGAAAGGTCAGACTTCATGCTTTGCTTAAAGACTTTAAGAATTGAGGGTGGTAATTTAGGAGGGGGAAGGGAGTAAAGATAGAGTTTACCAGAAATAACAGAATTTTGTCACTACTTATGGAGAAAGGGAGTAAAAGTACAAACAGAAATGATTTCAAGACAAGATTCATCTAATACACAGCATCCTCCTAATGACACACTGTATAAAGGGCCAGAAAATTCGCTGTTGTGCTGTACTCCATAGATTTGAAGACTCCCCCAGCTGCCCTGCTCCCATACTGTTAAATATCCTTGAAGAAGTTGTCACTAGGGGAGTTGATCTAAGATTTGTTGAAAACATGGGCCAGAGAGATAGCATGGAGGTAAGACGATTGCCTTTCATGCAGAAGGACCATGGTTCTAATCCCAGCATCCCATATAGTCCCCCATGCTTGCCAGGGGCGATTTTCTGAGCCAGGAGGAACCCATGAGTGTGCTGGGTATGACCCAAACACCCCCCCCAAAAAAAAAAAAGATTTGTTGAAAACAGGTGAAAAATAGAAAAGTCACTTTATATAAGAAACAAATAAAGACAACCTTATCCCAATTGTAAAAGACAACCTTATCTCAATTGATACAGCTATTATCAAATTTTGAAACTTTCATGTGGAAAAGTTTTTGTTAATGTTTTATAACAAGTTATCTATCTTAAATTATCAAGAAATTGTAGAAGATAACATTTACTTTTTTAAAGATATTACTGAAGGAAAACAAATGATGTTTCTTAAAAACCAGAAACATTAGAAGATATTAACTTGGGTCGGAGAGATAGCATGGAGGTAGGGCATTTGCCTTGTATGCAGAAAGATGGTGGTTTGAAACCTGGCATCCCATATGGTCTCCTCAGTCTGCCAGGAGCGATTTCTGAGCATAGAGCCAGGAGTAACCCCTGAGAGCCACTGGGTGTGACCAAACAACAAAACAAAACAAACAAACAAAAAAGATAACTTTTTTTAAATATTAATGGAGGAAAATAAATGACATTTAAGATAAACTAGAAACATTAGAAAATTAACATTTACCTTTTAAAATAATATTACTGAAGTGCCCAGACCCCCTTAGCTCCCTCGTCTCAAGCCCCTCGGCCAGAAAATGACAAGTTCTGACATGTGTCTGACCTGTAATCTTGGGTGCATCATGCTGTCAGTAGGACCTACCCTTCTGGAGCTGAAAGAAAATGCTCCAGCCTACCAAAGTGGGAATCTTGAGCTCTTAGCTGCACTGCCAACCTCTTCCTAAGCCCCTCACCAAAAGTAGCCAGTTCTGATGTCTCTCTGCCTTTTGATCCCCAAAACACGCAGATGCATGAGTACATTCACACAAAGACATTCCAATATCTATCTCTTTCTGGAGAGGTGGCTGTAACACTTCTATCTCTCAGACAGCAGTACACAGCCCCAAAACTCAATCAACTCAAATGAGTAACTAGCTGACATGTTTCTTAGCATACTCAAATAACCCTGCATGTTTAGGAAAATAATCTGAAATGCATGTTTTATTAGTAACAATTAGGTAAAAATAACTCGTCAGATCATTTCTCAAGTAACAGTAAACCTGAAACTCCACCATTAAACAAACAAAATGCAAAGAACAATGGGGAAACTAAGGAAGTCAACTGAAGTTGCAGATAGGGAGAGAAACATAAGCAAATCTGCAAGCCCAACACTACACTTGGGACTGGTTGATTAGGACCTAAAGTTAACATTTAATGCATTGGCATCAGAAATCAAGGAGCACTAACCAGTTGAAATTAAATAGTCAGTAGATAAGAAATTCAAATTCAAAGAACTTCTTGAGAAAATGAATTTATACAAATGGAATTGAAAGAGTCAAACATGCTAGCAAGCCATAGTAGCAGAATTGACCAGGTGGAGAAGTGCAAAAGTGAACTTGAAGACAAAATTAAAGCCAGTATTGATAAAGAGCTAAAAAAGAGGCAAAAGAATGGAAAAAAAATGTAAGTACTTAATGAACAAAGATAAGAGAAATTGTAGAAATTGCTTCTGAATTGTAGGAATTGTAGAAATACTAGGTGAAAAGAGAGAATAGAGAAAGGGGAAGAACAAGTAGTGGGAGAGATAATAACAGAGACTTTCTCCACACTCTGGAATGAGGCAGCTGTGCAAATTCATGACACCAAAAGAGTTCCAACAAAAAACAGACTCGAGGCCAGAGAGATAGCATGGAGGTGAGGCATTTGCCTTGCACGCAGGTAAGTGGTTCAAATACCGGCATCCCATATGGTCCCCTGAGCCTTCCAGGAGCGATTTCTGAGCGTAGAGCCAGTAGTGTCCCCTGAGCGCTGCAAGGTGTGACCCAAAAACCAAAAAAAAAAAAAAACAGACTCAAACAGAACACCACCAAGACATATAGTAACCAAATGGCATAACAAAAGAGAAACAGACTTCTTGAAGAAAATTTTAAATATAAAGGAAAGATCATACACTACAATGCTACACTGATCAAAAGAGTATGGTATTGGAATAAAGACAGAATTTCAGACAGAAGAGAACATCCAATGCAACCCACCAAGTATATGACCAACTAATTTTTAACAAAGGAGTCGAGAACATGAAATAAAAAAAATGGAACATGAAATGCCAACAAATGGTGCTGGCAAAAAGCAGAGAGTGCAGTTAGAATAGAGAAGGGTCTACTAGGAAAGGGACTTGCATGGCAATCTTTCATTAACAGCAGTGCAAAAGCACAGTAGAGAGAGAAGTGGAGGAAGAGTGAAGCAAAATGCCTGCCCCAGAAGAAAGGTGGGGAGAGAAGAGGGCATCAGGGAGGATGAGAGGAAAATGTGCACTGGTGAAGGTTGTTGTACATTGTATGACTGTAACTCAATCATGAACAACTTTATCTGTGGAAAAAAAACCTGTGGTATGAACAACCTTATAGTCATGGTCTTTTAAATAAAGGTTTTGGAACAATTGAATGACCATGTATAAGAAATTAAAAATGGCTACATATCTCACTCCTTATACAAAAGTCAACTCAAAGTGATTAAAGACTCACCAAAGGAAAACAAAAGAGAGAGACCCCACCACCACCACTCCACTACCACCACCACCACCACCACCCCATCACCACCCACAACCACCACCACCACTAAGAAGAAGAAAACCACCAAAATAAATAAATAAATAAAAATTAAAAAATACAAAAAAAGTGATCAAAGACCTTGAATCTATAAAGTACACTGAGGAAAACATAGGCAGAACACTGCAAGATCTAGACTCAAAGGCGTCTTCAACAATATGATGCCAATTTAAAAGGCTACAGAATAAAATCCAAACAAATGAGAGAACAAACTAAAAAGTTTCTGTATGGCAAAAGAAACACAGGCTAAAACGAAAAGACAGTTGAGTGGGATAAAGTATTCATACTCAACACATTAGATAACAAGTTGATATCTAGGATACACAATGTATTCACAAAGACTAAGCCCTTAAAATCTAAAAAAACCATCAAATAATGGGAAGAGGAAATGAACAAGCACTTCTCTGAGAAAGACCGACAGATGGCCAACAGGCACATAAAAATTGCTCATCATCTCTTATCATTAGCTAAATCCAAATTAAAACAATAATGAGATATCATCTATATCAGTGAGAATGACACACATCAAAAATATTGGGAACAATCTGTATTGGTGGGGATATGAAAAAGGAACTTTCGTCCACTGCTGGTTGGAATGCTGACTCCATAAACTCAGAATTGAACTACCATATATGATCTAGTAATTCTACTTTTGGGACTCTATCTCCAGGACAGAAACATATCCATTCAAAAGGACATATGCACTTTACTATTCATCACAGAATTCAGTACAATAATGAGTCAGAATCCAACTAGATGGCCAACAATAGATGAATGGATCATTAAGTTGTGGTACATATATACAATGGAATACTACATAACTCTAAGGAATGATTCAATCATGTAACTTGCTGCACCATAAATGGAACTGGAAGAAACAATGCTAAACGAAGCCAGAAGAATAAATATAGGATGATATACCTTATATATGTAGTATTTTGAATAACTGAATGAGGGAATGCAGTGGTTTAAATGTGGGTTGTCTAGTACACTCTTGGTCCCCAGAGTATAGTGAGGAAAGAACTTGAGTGGAGCAGGAGAGACAGGTGTGAAGTACTGGGGAAGAAGGGCTTAGGGGACTCAAATGCATTGGGGGTGTTAAGAAAGGACAAAACTAAATAACCAAACCACAGCAACAACAAAATCATGAAACCCAAATTCTAACAACCAAACTTAAAAAGGTGCCTTTTATGATGGTGGGCTGGGGGTAGTGGTGGTGGTAGTGAAATGGGATAGACTTTAGGAACAACGAGGGAGGTTGACAGGAGGTGGGATTGGTGCAGAAACACTGTGTCTAAAACTTAACTATAAATAACTTCATTAATCACAATGCTTTAAATAAAAATATATATTACAGAAGGAAAACAAATGACTTTAAGAAAAACTAGAAACATTTTGTGGTAGATCCTGTCAAGTGCTGCTCATAAATTATTTGCTCCATGTTCCTTTTTCATTAGTTTAAGCATTAGCTATGATAGTTTCAAGTGACATAAACACAGTCAAATTACTTAGCCTCTGTAAACTTTAATTTTCTCACCTATGACACAAGAATAAAAACAATATATCCAGGGGCTGGAGAGGTGGCGCTAGAGGTAAGGTGTCTGCCTTGCAAGCTCTAGCCAAGGAAGGACCTCGGTTCAATCCCCCAGCGTCCCATATGGTCCCCCCAAGCCAGGGGCAATTTCTGAGCGCTTAGTCAGTAGTAACCCCTGAGCATCAAATGGGTGTGGCCCAAAAAACAAAAAATAAATAAAAAAACAATATATCCTAAGCAGGGGCAAATATAAGATAAGTAGGGGCTGGAGCAATAGCACAATGGTAAGGAGTTTGCCTCACATGGAAGGACAGTGGTTTGACTCACCCTTTTTTTTTTTTTTTTTTTTTGGGTCACACCCGGCAGTGCTCAGGGGTTACTCCTGGCTCCATGCTCAGAAATTGCTTCTGGTAGGCACGGGGGACCATATGGGGCACCAGGATTCGAACCATTGACCTTTTGCATGAAAGGCAAACGCCTTACCTCCATGCTATCTCCCGGGCCCCAGGACAGTGGTTTGAATCCCGACGTCCCATATGGTCCCTAGAGCATGTCAGGGGCTATTTCTGAGCGCAGAGCCAGGACCACCATGTGACCCCCCCCCCAAATAACAAAGTAAAGGTAGGCAAAGAATAGAATCTAACCAATAATTATAAATCCTTATTTCAAAATTGTGGGGTTGGGGAAACAATTCAGAGTTTCCTACAGCAGATCATCAAAGATGACAGGCCAGAATTCTGGGGCAAAATAAAAGTGGCTATGGAGAGTAAGAATTTCTTCTCTTCAGTAAAGAAACACCTCAGTTCTAATTACATCAGGCCCATTAGCTTATCTAGGATAATTTTTCTTTTGAAGGAGGGGTTTGACCAGACCCAGCAGCAGCAGCAGCGCTCAGCATTACTCCTGGCTCCAAGCTCAGAAATCGCTCATGGCAGGCTCAGGGAAAATATGGGATGCTGGAAATCAAGCGTGGATCTGTCCTGGG
>PVKC010024211.1:0-16991 GCA_004027635.1 Crocidura indochinensis | reverse complement strand
CTGGCAGGCACGGGGGACCATATGGGAACCGGGGGATCGAACCGTGGTCCGTCCAAAGGCTAGCACGGTAAGGCAGGCACCTTACCTGCAGCGCCACCGCCCGGCCCCCTATTATTCCTTTTATGGAATGAATTTTTTCTTAATTTATTACCTAACAGTTTATTCACAAGCAAATAATTTTGCCTCCTCTTAGGCTTTACAAAAATTAAACTATTAATAGCATTCATTTTATTTCGCCTCTTTTTTCTTTATGTGTTTATGTCTCTGTGTATGTTTTTCTTTTTTTAGTTTTTATTTTCTTTGCTGTGTCAGGGATCAAGCATAAACATATACATAAGGCATACTTTCTGCCACTAAACTACATACAATCACCTCCTGCTAGTGTGTGTGTGGGTATTTTGTAGGATCTCATACATTCAAGAAGACTACTATACTATTGAGCTACATCCTAGCATTTCCTTGGTATATTTTTAAAATTCATCCATCAAAGTCCCACAGACTTGATGACTTATATTTCACTTGAGATCTTCTTTCCAAGGCTTGAAGATGACTATTTTCTTCCAGATCCTTGTGGAATCTATCCTGCCTTTGTCTTCTCATAAGGTCCAATCATGTTGGAGTAAGGCCCATTAACATACTCCTTTTATTTTGATGACTTCTTTGAAGGCCCCTTCTCCACTCTGAGGTCTTAGATTAGGACTTCAGTATTGGAATTAAGGAGAGGGAGTGCCATTCAGCATACACTGATGACTATGTGTTTGACACAATAGTTATCAGCTATATTGAGAGGCATTCTGATTGGTTTCAGTTTTAGGCTAATAGGAACATACTGCTGTGAAATTCTCATACATGCATTGTTGCTGTTAAGCACAGACCAGTAGGAGAGGCTCCAAAAGGAGCCGAGTGTCTGAAAGGAAGTTGCTTGGGTCATCCAGTAGTGACCCTCTAGCAGGAGCAATCCAGCAAGCCTCTAGGGGTCATCTCCTAGCACTTTAAACCTGGGCTTTACATGCGCCCTCCCTCCCCAGGCCAATTGACTTCTAATTGCCTAATTGCTGTTACAAAGGGTAGGATGTCTGGTAAATGACTCTTTACCCTTACAGGGACAGTACCTGCTTATGGCAGACCATGAGCCATAGAGTCTTTTTTCCTTATAATGTATAATGTTGTGAATGTCTATCTACATTTCTTTAGGCCAGGAATTTCTAAGTCATATTTATTTGCATGTGTGTAGCTAAACATCAGTAAATAAATCCAGTGGTTTCCAAAGTGGCTGTTTCTACTTGTGTTTATACAGTTGTCTCACTTTCCCCCAACACCCTGTATTGTTAACTTCTTAAATTTAGATTTATATCAGATTTTGGAGTGCAGTACTACTAAATTCTGGTTTAGCTTGTCTTTTAAAGAATTTGAACATGTTTTAATTTGTTGGCCACATGGATTTCAGGATATATATGTTAAACATTTGTTTTCTATAAGGAGGTCTGGCTATTATTGTTTTGTATTTCTTTAAATATTGTGACTATTTCTTTTATTACTTATATATGTTGTAAATGTTTCTCAAGTACTCTAGCTTGTATGTTCCACCATATTTGCAGCATCTTTTGCTGACTAGTACTTCCTAATTAGATGTATGCATTTATAGTAATATAAGTGGTTGTCTTATCAGTATTTTCCTTTGCATTTTGTTTCTTGTTTTCTGGACCTTATCAGGTGGTGCTCAGGACTTACTCTTAACACCTGGTAAACTTAGGAGACCATGTGCAGTACCAGAAGTTGAAACTGGGTAAACCATGTGCGATCATAGCATCCTACCTGCTATACTATCTCACTGACTTCTATTTATTTTCTAAAGTTTTTAATTTATCAAATATGTTAAGAATGCTTTTATCATTAAGGTATTTTTCTTTATCTTTTAACTGCTAATAATTTTTCCATTTATATTTAGATCAGTGTGGTGCTGATTTTTACATATAATATATGAGATAAGACAGTTTCATTTTCATTCTAGTGAATGGTGGGGGGGTTTGCATCATTTAGTGAAAAGACACTCCTATCTTTTATTTCTCTGAATACCTCTGTTATAAATTAGTATCTGTACTGTATGCACTGAACTGTTTCTAGACTCCTTGATCTTTTTCACTATCCATTTGTCTTTTTCTGTAAGAATATTACTCTGATTTGACTATTGCTTTAAAGTCTTGACATTAAATAGAGCAATTTTTGAGACTGGAGTGAGCCAGGAGAGCACTTGCCTTGCACACACGTGACTCAAATTTGATCCACAGCATCATCCTATTCTCCAAGTACCACAAGGAGTGATTCCTGAGTACAGAGCCAGGAGTAACATTACCCCTGAATATTATCAAATGCCTCCCCCAAATTTTTTCCCACCTGCTCTATGTCAGAGATTACACAAGTTCATGCTGTCAGACGTCCCAGACTTGACCTATGCCAGCAATACTGGGAATGTAACTTATGGCATTAGTGCTTTCAGGGCAGATTCCTAACTGAGCTTTCCCTACAGTCTATAACCTTTAAAATTATTTATTTAAATAAGGGCAAGTTTGGGCCATATCTAGCAATTGCTGAGGACTTTCCCCTGGCCGTGTGTTGAGGGATCATTCCTGGCAGTGCTTGGAGGATTCTATTCAGTGCTGTGGGTTCGTTCTGGGGTAGAAAATACAAGGTAAGCACCTTTGCCCCAGAGCTACCTGTCTGACCCCTGAAGAAGTTTGACAAAGGGCTTTAGGGCCATTCTGGTAACATTCAGGAGTTATTCCTGTCTCTTCACTCAGAAATTACTCCTGGAAGTGCTCAGGGGACTAGATGTTATGCTGGGGAACTAACTCAAGTCAACTGTTTACATGGCAAATTGCTTACCCACTGTACAATGGCTATGGCCCTAAGAATTTAAAACTTCTTTCCTGGGGCTGGAGTGATAATACAGCAGGCAGAGCATTTGTCTTGTATACACTAAATTGGCTTTAGTCCCTGGTGCAGTCTCTGTTTCCATAAGTAATGCCAGGGGAGATTCCTGAGTGCAGAGCCAGGAGTAATACCTGAGCTCCTGTTTATCAGGAAATAGTAGAGTGCCAGACTCAAAACTAATTATGCATTGCATGAATGTTCTTTACTAAACAGATTAGCCACTAAAATTAATAGTAAAACAATGAACCAGTTTGATTGTTTTAAAGTTTCTGTATTTTGAACTTACTTAGTACACATTTTAAATTGAAATGAAATATGTTTATGAACTGGCTTTCCAAATAAAATAACAACTTTTATAAGATGTGGTGCCAATTGCTAATTTCCAGAAAAAGAAAACCAGACTATTTTCAAAAACTACTGAATAAATAATTATAATAAAAGATGAGCAAAATAATTCATGGAAGTTAATTCATAAAACTTGACTCAGTTCTTAGTGTGGAAGCATTTCTGGTGCTCAAGTATAGTTTATATCATTTCACAAAGCATCTTAGACTCTTTGTTCTCATAGCAAGTATGTTGACAACTTATAGGAAAAACTAAATTTTTATTTAGTTTTTACTTATCACAGCCAAGGCATATATAAGTAAGTTTTTGATTACATGAGTCATGCCATGACTTGGTAATTCTAGTGGACTCAAGTTATGAACTCCCTTTTGCATTAGTCATTCCACCCACCACTGAATGCTTGTTTATCTGTGATTTCTCATCAAAATTATTTGCAAAGTAAAGCATTTAACATTATCAACAAAAATCTTCTAATAGCAAAGGGAAGAACTGACCTTCTGAAGATCAATCTTCGAGAGGTTGAACTGGATCCTGATATTCAACTGGAAGACATAGCAGAGAAGATTGAGGGTTATTCTGGTGCTGATATAACTAATGTTTGCAGGTATGTTTTAAAAAATGGTCTGAAACATTGGATATTAGCTATAGTTCTAGTTGGAGGATTGGTATTTCAAAACAGCATCCTACTTCCTTGAAGATGATAAAAAAATTTTTCTGGGTGGTGTTTCTTTGTATAACTTTTGGTTATTGCTAAAAAGAATAATTAAGTGGCAGTACTATCACTTTCCTTATCTATTCTTTGATTTTAATTTAAATTGCTATCACTAATTTTGTAATAATTTCTCTAATAACCTAAGTTTAATTTAACATCAAATTGGAGATTAGCAGTATTTGCATAAAATAACATTATTTTGTTTTAGTTAATATTTTAGAACATGCACACAAAGTTGGTCAGCTTATACTATGTGTTAAAAATAGAAAAATATGTTATATATGATGTATATAACAGTGCCACTAAATTGAAAGAGGAAATTACACATGACATTTAAAATTTTCCTCTTTAAATTTAGTGACATAAATTTCACATACTTCATGCCATTCAGCAAAGATCATTTTCCTAGTGCTTACTTTCTTATTATATTTAAATTAGAAGCTTAGCCTTTTTTTTTTTTTTTTTTTTTTGGTTTTTGGGCCACACCCAGTGACGCTCAGGGGTTACTCCTGGCTATGCACTCAGAAGTCGCCCCTGGCTGGCCTGGGGGACCATATGGGGCACGGGGGGATCGAACCGCGGTCCGTCCGAGGCTAGCGCGGTAAGGTAGGCACCTTACCTTCAGCGCCACCGCCCGGCCCCTTAGCCTTTTTTTAAGACCACTACATTTTTTCTCTTCTGTGTATCTTTTGGAGCCATTTTCTGTTGTGTTCAGAGCTTATTTAGGCTTAGTACTGGACTTGGTGCTTAGGGGTTACTCTTGGCCTTGCTTGGCAGTGATCAAATACAAGACAGCCATGTGGAAAGCATGTGCTCCAATCTATGTTTCTTACTTTTATGCTACTATTTTCCTGTGTTTATCTAATTTTAATGGCAAGTAATAGATGCCTAAAGTTTTCTACTATCACTGTAATAAAATATATCATTTTTTGACATTTTTTTACTTTGAAATAGTTCATGAACACTGATCACTTTTTCCAATGAGCTGAAAAAGGAATCTGGAAAAACCAGATTTTTATCCTTTTTGTTTCCTACAAGTATACTGTATAGGGAATTCTGCTTTGACTATATGTGGCTATATTCATGTAGGAGGGTGAGTTTCATAGCCTCATTTCCTCTAACTAGGCTGTTGGCAAGCTTGTATACAATTTGAATTATCTTAACATTAGCAATATGTTCATCCTAAGTGTGCTTTTACTATTTAAATATTATATTTCAGTTGTCTAAAATTTGTGGCAATTGAGGAACAAATGGGGAAAAAAATTGTACTGAGTCTAAGCTAGATTTTTAGGATTCATTTCATGTTTCAGTCCTTTGCATCCCATCATGTTTTAACTTTTCTTAAACCTTTACTGATATAGAAAATTCTGAGGAACTTCATAAAAACATATAAAATGATCCTTTGACTGCTTTCTTTTAACTTGGTTACAGTTGAAAGTGTTCACTGATTTTGAATTTATTTGTAGGGATGCCTCTTTAATGGCAATGAGACGGAGAATCAATGGCTTAAGTCCAGAAGAGATTCGTGCACTTTCTAAGGAAGAACTTCAGATGCCTGTAACTAAAGGAGACTTTGAATTGGCTCTTAAAAAAATTGCTAAGTCTGTCTCTGATGCAGACTTGGAGAAGTATGAAAAATGGATGACGGAGTTTGGATCTGCTTGAATTTCTGTCATTTCCTCTATGTTTCGGTACTTTTGTTTGTAAATTAGAAGGAATTCCTGCACTTCCCCCCTTAAAATCAGGTTTTGGGACTCCTAGAGATATACCCTAGGAATATAAAAATACAATACAAAAATCCCTTCCTCATACCTATATTCATTGCAGCGCTGTTTACAATAGCCAGACTCTGAAAACAACCAAGATGCCCTTCAACAGGTGAATGGTTAAAGAAACTGATACATATAGACAATGGAATATTATGCAGAGATGAAGTCATGAAATTTTCCTATACATGGATGTACATGGAATCTATTATGCTGAGTGAAATAAGTCAGAGGGAGAGAGATAGATGCAGAAAAGACATTTTTGCAATAATTCTCAGAGATAAAAGAGAAGAGGGCTGGAAGGTTCAGCTCACCACAAAGAGTAATGATTGCATTTAGAGTAATAACTACATTGAGAACTATCATAACAATGTGAATGAATAAGGGAAATAGAAAGCCTGTCTAGAGTATAGGCAGGGGTATGATGGGTAGGAGGGAGATTTGGGACATTGGTGATGGGAATGTTGCACTGGTGAAGGGGTGTATTCTTTACATGAGTGAAACCCAATTACAATCATGCTTGTAATCAAGGTGTTTAAATAAAAATATAGAAAAAATTAGGTTTTGAAAGAAATGCAGCTAGGTCCCAAATTTTGGCAAAAATTAAACATAGGTTATCAAAGTCATATTACTAAGTTAATAATAGCAATTAAAAATCAAAGAACAGAAAATTGGTCAAGTATTCAATAAAAATAAAACCTAAGCCAATGAAGGTTAATAAATATCGAGAAATATGAATAACTAACATAGTGAGCCTTTATAGTCTCCTCCCAGCTATCCTGAATCCCATATATTTTTGCATTATTTACACACCCAAACCAGTGTATTCAGGGGGTAGAGAAAGTGATCAGTGCACTACTAAAGAAATTATTTACAAAATGATTTAGAAAGACATCTATTTCTCACTACTTTGTTTAGTTTTTGTTTTCTATTAATTACTCTGAATACAAGGACCTCAATATTTTGACTTTTAACTTTAACTATGGTAAATTCATTATAAAGGTAAGAAAATGGATCCTTTGGATAAAATAATTTGCCAATCACACTTTTAGTTTCAACTATTATAAAATATGTCATATAAATAGAATTTGAGCCCTATCTTTCATGTTGTATTCTATTAATTTAATAATTTGAGATTTATAGGAAAATACCTATGATTCTTGGTTGTGAATCATTTTGCTAGTTATTTAAGTTTTCCTTGGTACTTCCTAAATTTTATATTAAAAGAAGGGTAGAAAGGTTATTATAGTTTTTACTTTTCTATACTAGACTTTTAAGTTTGTCCTCACTTTTCTTTCAATATTTTCAAATAGATACTACTTAATTTTTCTCAGCTCTGACATCATTTGATTTAGCTTTTCATTTTCTAAATAAATATTTTGGTATTATGAGCAGATCCACTCTGTGGCTAATACAAAGCAAAGAAAATATTGTTTTTCAGACAACTTAATAAAATAGCATTATACATAGTGAATAATGTTCATTTGAAAATTTAAAAATCATCCCTTGTCTAAGTTGAGAACTTGTACTCAGTAAGATTGAAATAAAAATTGGACATGCTTATTCATTTATTAATTTTATTAAGAATTAAATTAAAAGGCCATAAAAGCAGATATCTAACCACAATTATGAATTTAAAATTTCATTTAGGGGCCCGGAAGATAGCATGGAGGTAAGGCATTCGCCTTTCATGCAAAAGGTCATCGGTTCGAATCCCGGTGCCCCATATGGTCCCCTGTGCCTGCCAGGAGCAATTTCTGAGCATGGAGTCAGGAGTAACCCCTGAGCACCGCTGGGTGTGACCCAAAAAAACCACAAAAAAAATTTCAT
Organism: Crocidura indochinensis; assembly: GCA_004027635.1. Classification (NCBI taxonomy): domain Eukaryota; kingdom Metazoa; phylum Chordata; class Mammalia; order Eulipotyphla; family Soricidae; genus Crocidura; species Crocidura indochinensis. The sequence continues at coordinate 9,407 of PVKC010024211.1, read as the reverse complement.
TTATCCTATTTTGATCAGATAATCTATGCTATAGTAAACAAATTTTAGTTAAAAATCTCTATTTGATAATATACTGAATTCTTAATATTTAACTATACTTACTGGCTTAAAACTTAAAGTAATGCTACTTTTTTTGACACTTAAAATATTTATTACTACCAGTTTTAAGAGATGCTTTGCCCCGTACCAGACATAGTGCTGTGAATAAGGCAGTTGAATTGCACAGGGTTGATCCTGGCTTGGTTTCTGGCATCCCATTTGGTCCTGCAAGCGTAACCAGGAGTGATTCCTGAGCACAGAGCCAATAGTATGCTCTGAGCTCCACTGGGACCTCCAAAAAAAAATGCTGCTTTCCCCCAAGAAGCATGTTATTTTCAGATAATTTAAGTCTGACTCTGAATTTTCCCGTATTCATGTAATGTTATTTATTCCCTGTTTTCTCTTACGTATAGAATATGAGTTAAAAGTCAGATTTTAGTGGAAATATTCTTAAAAATTGAAATTAGTTAAGCTTCCTTTTATTTTCTGTATACTTCTAAAATAAATAAATAGTCTCACTCAAATATGATTGAGCATAGTTGCCATCACTTGTTTTCCCCTGAAGTCTTAGAACAAGTTGTGGAGATGATTTATTTTGATTTCTGATTTTATTTTCATATTTCAGTTATTTCTTCTAGATCATTTTCCTGTGTTTTGTGTATTTATCTTTTCTCTCTCTTATATTTTAATGGATATTGGTACTTATAATTTTAAAAGTTTCCCAAATAAGCGGTGCTTAGAAGTGGAAACTTCCTGGAAGCTTAACTTTACTGTATCTGTGAGTCAGGTGTGCTTTTTAATTTCCTTTGTTCTGCATTTTGCCCTATCGCAGTGTGGGGAGGGGGGAATGAGTGAATATTTTGTATTTAGAAACCTTCAAAGGACTGGAGATTTATTTAATGTACATTTGTGTATGTGTTGTATGTATTGAGAGTCCCATGTGTTACCCAAGTAGATGTGTTTTGTGAGATAGCTGTTTTTTTGCTTTTAGTGTTTTCTGTGTTGCATGCTAAAATTAGAAACTTGTGTCTTGGGGCCCGGGAGATAGCATGGAGGTAAGGTGTCAAAAGATAATCGGTTTGAATCCCGGTGCCCCATATGGTCCCCCGTGCCTGCCAGGAGCAATTTCTGAGCATGGAGCCAGGAGTAACCCCTGAGCACTGCTGGGTGTGACCCCCCCAAAAAAAAACCAAAAAAAAAAAAAGAAACTTGGGTCTTGAATACTCATATTTTTGATTTTGTGACAGTGCTAGTAGGACTGTGTGTTGCTAGTTCTGTTTTGCAGGGATCTGATCAGCTTCTCCTTCCAGTGGGCTTGTATTAGTTGGAGCTGTGAACAAAACTTCTGGGTGCTCTGCGATTTACACCTATTTACATCAGGAATTCAAGCTCCACACTGTAGCTTCTGACTCTAATGTAATATAAGTTCAGATTACAAATGGGAGGGTCTAATACTCAACTTCTTTGCTTTAGAAAAATAATATATAAAGTCTGTCTCATATATGTATATATATATATATAAAGTCTGTTGTAAATTTTTTAAATTAGTACTAATTTATTTGGGCAATATAACTATTGCAGGTCTAACTATTTCTATGACTCCTTTCATTTCCCAGACACATTTGAAAACATGTACATGTGTAATTATGGTAAATATGTTACATGGTTACATGGTTGTTAGAAGCATGAGTTTCTACTTTATGAGTTTGCTCATATTTTTTTTTAAATATTAATAGTAATAAAGTGTATCAGAACAATTACTTCAGTGTAGTCTGAACTCTCCTAGTAATCTCAAAAGATAAACTGAATAACAGACCTTGTCTTCCTGCCCATAACAATATGGTCATTCAGAGTTAACCAGTCCTCCGCTTCTAACACCAAGACAGCTCGGAAGAAGCATGTTGAGTCTTGACTGCATAACCTCCTGAGCTCCTGACATCATCATCTCATTTTATGAGGTGATAGTTTACAGTCACTAATTTACAGATGAAATTACTAAATTAGAAATGTTTACTCAAAAAGTGGCCCAGTGACTATACTAGGCAATCTATCCAAAATGTAGAAGAAAAATGCATGCATTTAGCCCAAGATTACAATAGAATTTCACTTCCACACTTGGCTATAAGTGGCCTGCCTTTGTTGCACTTTAAGAAATTACTACATTTTTAGGATTGGGGGCAGTTCTAGTGTTTGAGTACCTTCCTTGGAAGTCTTTACATATATTCTTAGATCCCAGATAAAAATCATGAAGTAGTGATGAGTTGACATGACTGAGTTCCATCCTTCCTGTCCCTTGTTTTGAGAGAGAGAAGCAATCAGTCAGGAATTTTACATTGGACTGAATTCAGCTCTGTTCAGTATTGTTTTTAAGGGTTTTTTTTATACTAAACTAAATTTCCACTTTTACTTTTATCTTATTAATGTATCAGTAATAAGTATCAAATAATCTTAGAGATGTGTATGATAGGCATAACATGGTAAGGATATATTCTTCCTTCTCTAAGAAAGGGCTGTCTTGATATGTATGAGGAAATCATAGTAATTATTTTATTAACATTTTCCTTTGTTCCTTTACTACCTAATAATATCATAATTTTTACATAAAAATTTTACATTTTATTTGCTATCATATTTTTATGTGAATCAAATATTATATATCACAATAGAAATAGTAGAGATATAGTTGAATGGCATATTTGAGGTAAAATAGATTAAAACTAAATGTTTTGGAGCTGGAGTGGTGGCGCAGAGCCTTACGTAAGGCTAGCCTTGGAAGGACTACGGTTCAATCCCCTGGTGTCCCATATAGTTCCCCAAGCCAGGAGCAATTTCTGAGCACATAACCAGGAGCAACCTCTGTGCGATACTGGGTGTGGCCCAATAAACCAAAAATTAAATAAATAAAACTAAATGTTTTATTCTTATCTTCACTAATTGTTATTGCAGATAAAGCTAAAAAATTATAATTAGTGTTTACTTTTAAATTAGATTTTCATAGTTATTTATTTTTGAGACATTTGCTTTTAATGTTATTTCTTAACATGGAAAATATATTTAAAATGAAATACCATAAAGATGTTTTAAACACTCATAACAATAATCCCTTGAGTTTTTATTAGTTTTTAATAATAATCCCTCGAGTTTTTATTACTTTTTTGTTTTGTCTCTATTTTTGACAATATTTTATCTTTGATATATCTAAATTTCTAGGCGACTTGTATTATAAGTACTGGAAAAAGTTTAGGTCATGGCATATAATTTATCCTTTATATTCTTTTTCAGTTTATGATTTACTTTGATATACGTATTTAAATAATGTGTGTATATTGATTTGTTACTAGCAGTAGGAACCTTTTTATTGCATTTGGCACAACGAATAGGGAATTAATATATGCATTTTTCTCCTATTAAAGGGTTCTCATTTTATTTATGTTAAATACTAGCAAATGCACTTTTATTAAACAACTACATTTTGCCCTTTGGGAAACTGGAAACCTCACTTATGTCTACCTCAGCTAACTAGTCTTAGTTTTTTTTTCCTTTTGGGCCACACCAGTGGTGTTCAGGGACCTGGTCCATCCTTGGTTAGCGAGTGCAAGGCCGAACAGTTTGGGCCACCGCTCCAGCCAGCCCCTAGACTTAGTTTTGATTGAAATGAATCAAAACTCAAAAAAAAAAAAAAGAATCAAAACTCACTTGAATTCAGTTCAGCCTCTGTGCAGATTTATTTAAGCGATTCCTTCTATCTCATCTTACCCTCCTCCCCTAATTTAACTTTAACCTTGGGATTTTTATTGAAAATAGTTGTCTTCTTTTATGAAGCCTTAGATTCCAAATTAAGTAGTTTTTCCTCCTCTTGCCTTCCTGTTGTGGATGTTTCTTTCCAAGGAGTAGTTTCTAGCATAATACATACCCTCTTATTCTTTCATCACTTCATATTAACAAACTAATGTGATACTAAAAATCTGGAACCTAAATGTTCATGTATCCATTTCCTAAGGACCCAAGTATAGTAAGTTTCCACTTAATTGCTAGAATTCTAACAAGTATACTACAACTCTCAGCAAAAACACATATAGCAAAAGTCCTCCAGTAACAAGGATTTAGCTCTGCTGAGATTGTTTTTGTTTTGTTTTGTTTTGTTTTAATGAAAGTTTTAATGAAACACTGTTGAACCAAAGGGCATTCCTGCAGGACCTGTCATTTTGTGAAAACACAAAGAAATGTTCATCTGGTGGTATGACAGCATGGATTTCTCTTTGCCCACGTGGACATAGCATCTACTGAGATATCTACTTGTTACCATGTTTTAATAAGTATATTGTTAAAACTTTGCTTCAGTGTTTATCTCCCAGTATTTTGAGTCTTTTTAAAGAAGAAGTTGTATGTAAATGATACTTACTAAATGTGCTTTTCCTTACATTTTGTGATACTTTTATGCTACTTTCACAAGCTTAGTTGTATTTTTGCATAGGTTTTAATTTGGTAATAAATTTCTAGAATGTTGTTTGTCACTGTTTCCATTGTGGTTCGCATATGATTTACAGTCTCTGGTCACCAGTGGGAGTAACAATGACCTCTGACAGAGAAAGACTTTTCCAGAACTTTAGTTTGTAAAATAACAATACATTGTAATTCTCATATTCTGTGTTTGCTACTAATTACATTAATAATTTTATGCAACTAAGAGTGGAGCTTTCATTTTAATTGATTGAATAAATACACTTACTTGGGTGGCACCATTGCACAATGAATGTTGTGAGTTTTCTGAAGTACTTTGTCTTTTTAAATTTATTTACTTATTTCATTATTTTAATTTTGGGGACATACTCAGCAACGCTCAGGGCTAACTCCAGGCTCTGCTCTCAAGAATCACTCCTACCTCACTCAGGAGATCATGTAGGATGACAGGGATCAAACCTGGGTTGGCTGCATGAAAGGTAAATTCTCTACCCACTATACTATTCACTCCAGTCCTGACTTTGTCTTATTTTATAATTTTCCCCAAATTGATATTTTTAGTTCATAGACTTTGGGGGAGCATTTCAGGCTTCTAGAAAAAAATAAAACAGAAGCGAATTCTCATATAATCTTCCACCCACCCCCCAGTGTCTTGGTTTCTAGTGGTATTTTTCTTTAGTGCGTATTGACTTAAAAGTTTAGGAGATGATTATAAAGGAAAATGCATTTATTTATTTAAAACAGTTGTGATTTACAAAGCTTTCCATAGTTGGGTTCCAGACATACAATATCCCAGGGCCAATCCCACCAACAGTATCGACCTCCCTCCACCAATGTTCCCAGAGTACATCTTATACCACCACCCTACCCTGCCAGCATAACAGGTCCTGTTTAGATTGTTGTATTTTGTATCTCTTGATTTTGTTATTTATTTTGGCTTGGATATTTAATTCTGTCCTTTTTTAATCTCCACCATTGCATCTGAAACCACTTGGCCCTGGACCCGTCTATTCATATTGGTATTTCTCCTCTTCCACTCAATTTCTCCTTTCCCTCCCTATTCCCTGGGGCCTAGAGTGTTCTTGACAACTCCCATTTAAGTTATTGCATTTCTTCATGCAGGTTTACTTCCAGTTGTGCTCAGGGCACTGTATGCAGTGCTGGAGATCCAAACCAGAGCCAGTTAAATGCAAGGAAGATGCTTTGCCAGAATATAATCTCTCTTTTTTCCCCAACACTGTACTTAATCATCTTCTCAGGCAGAACATTCTCATTCTTGCTGCATTGAGAGGGACAAATGTTGGTGATTTCTCACCAACTCAAATGTTGGTGATTAGCCCAGTTTAAAGAGAAGAGTTATCCTTAGTGGTCTGTCTATTTTAACTACTGTGGTACAAACATAGAATGACTCTACTCAGATTTTCACACATAATATATTTTAAAATATTATTAGGATGGAGTCTTCTCAAGTAGAAAGGAAAATCTTGGGGGATCCTGGGCATATTCAGCCAATTGGGCCTGATGGTTTAATATGAAAGCTTGAAGATTCAATACTGCTAGGATCCTGTGAAACTGGACACTATCCTGGTAGATGATTAGGGACCAATAGTGTTACACTTGGCAGTACTGGGGAGAGGGGGAACTCAGGGGTGCACCTTGTTATGCTCAGGAGGTCACTTGGAGCTGGGGATCAAATTAGGGTCCCATGTAGGCTGAATGTGCTCCCAAAGAGATCACTCTTTGCCAATTTCCTAACCACTTTATTCTTTTCATTAGCTTCTAGGCTGGTTCTCTGCCCATTGAGTGACCATTCCAGTTACCAACATCCTAGGTGACCACCAGAACCCCATAATGTTTGGTACAGGACTTTGTGCCTGGATTTGGAGTGCAATTTTGGAGTTGAGTATAGTGCTGCAGACTGATAATGCTCTCCAATGAGTACGTCTCAAATAGTTTAAGTATTTCAGAATAAATGATAAACTATAGTGTCAGTAATGATTAGATATAGATCACTCAAGTTTCAATTGAGGCTTGTAAAATTTCTTTTTCTCAAACATTTTCGATATATTTTCTAATATATCTCGAACAAACTTTGTCAAGCTTATTTCCTCTTAATTTTTAAATCTTCATGTATTTTAATCTTGATGTCTCTGATGTACCTGCATTTAAATAATCAGTTATTTTTAAAATCGATTTGATTTCTAAGTTGTTTAAGGGGATCCTTCTGATGCATTGCTGACCTTTGAAAGCAATTTATCCCAATCTGAACAACAGAAAATATAGGTAAAATGTTGTAATTTGGTTTATAGTGCAGATCTCATATTTCAGAATCCAGGTTAGTTTTGAATTATTATGTTATTCTGCCTTTACAGTAATAACTAAAGAAGTATACCCTTTCATTATTTCTCTTCAAAGCAAATCTTGCAAAAGGTGTTATAAACACTGTGCTCTTTTTTTTATTTTGTTTTTGTTTTTTATTTTTGGGCCACACTCAGTGATGCTTGGGGGTTACTCCTGGATATGTCCTCAGAAATCGCTCCTGGCATTGGGGAACCATATAGAACGTTGGGGATCGAACCGAAGTCTGTCCTGGGTCAGCCACATGCAAGACAAATATCATACTGCTGTACTATTGCTCTGGCCCCCAAAACTGTGCTTATTGCAGGAACTTTTTCAAAACAGCCTGTACTCACAGAGAGTGCATTTGAAAAAATAGCACCTGTAAGAAATGAAGCTTGGAAAATAACCTATACTCACAGGCATTGGGGCTCTGAAAAATCTTGGTTGCCTGTCTATGGTGCATTCAGGAAAGAAAAAAGATGTAGCATAAATATTGAGACATAATTTCAGCTGACATTCTAAAGATTACTCAGATTTAACATTTAGATGAATTCAAATATTCCTTTTCTATTATTACTCACTTTTCTTAGAGCCTCTCTTAAAGATTACCCAGATATAAACATACTTTATGAAGAACATGTGCATAGATTCTAGTACTTTTATTTAGTCTTACAGATTACTCACCCTCAAATCTAGCTTTATTCTTAGCCTATGTGCATTCATATCAAGGGTTAACATTTCAGGCCCCAGTTCAGAATGCATAAACTAGAATAAGACCAAAACAATGTTAGTCACTGACAAACTGACCTGGCTAGTGAGGGACTTCAGACTAGCAAAAAGCAGCTTCAAAAGTGAAACTGTCCTCTGTCAAGATATGCCTTGAACAATTTGCCCTTGTGCCTTTTTTGGTGAATTAGCTTTGTCTGAAAATTATGACTTGCCAAGAAATTGAGTATAAATATTCCATCTTTTGCTTTGAATAAACAAAACAGAGCTTGAACCCAAATGTACTCCTTGGTCTCTGTCTTCCATAGCCACCTGTGCACACACCTTTTGAGGGAGCCCACAAGAATTCAGTGTCAGGACTAATCAGTCCATGACACAAAGACCAATTGAATAACCCAGAGACAGTGATGATAAGGTGTATGGTGAATGATAAGGTGTGGGTGAATGGACCTCATGTGGTCAACCACCTGCCCACACACCAGTGCTGGTTTCTAGGTATAGAAATTTGGATGCATGCAGGTACTGTCCACAGGTGCGAAAAGGTGGAAGAATGCAAGTCTACTCTGGTAGAGAAATACTGGATTAACTTATCTATACAAGCCTTTCAACTTTAAGAAAGTTGAATCTTAAACGTCACCTAATCTGGAAATAATTCTCCTCCCCTTTTCACAGGTGGATACTAACACTATTAATGGTTCACTTACTTCAGCTTGTTGCAGCAAATAAGGCTGAAAAATGATAAAATTTCCAAATGAATTGACAGGATAATTTAGTTAAGATGAACACTGTTACAGAGAAAATTCACCTCCTACTTATCAGACTTTGTTCAGAGAGCAATGTTATGTTACTTTAAGAGAAAAAATGTGAGAGCTAATTAGATTTACAATCTGTGAACAGTCAAAATAAAAAGCTCAGATAGATATTTTTTTCATTCACATATAATCTGGGGGCAATAACCAAAAGAAATTGCTGGTAAGTGTGAGTAATACAAAATAGGCTGTGCAAATTTCAATCTCAAATGTGTGAATTTCATATACAACTGCGAATTAGGAAGCATCTTTTGATTTACAAAATAGATGATTTTCATCTGTGGAAAAACTCTACCTCCTAGTCAACTCCAAGGTGGATAATTATGGTCCACAGTGGGGTATAAGGCCCTGGAGGAGCGTCAGGGGACTTCACAGAAGAGTAGCTAGTCTGATGGTGGATCTGGAATGCTGATTCATGTCATGTACAAATGAAACTACAAAGTTTGATTTTACTGTACAGATACTGCCACAGAAACTACTGAGAGAGGGGGCAAAACAGCTTACCAATAACCAATAGCCCAACAGATAGTAATCACTGCAAAGAAAGTACCTGCTAACTATAAAAAAAAAATTGTGTGTATTTTCAAGGAGAGGTTTCACCAATTATGTAACCTACTGACACTCCTCAGAAAACAATACAACAACAACAACACTCAGTGTGCCCAGTTTCACAGAATGCTGCTATCACCTTACCTTATAGTTCTAGCTGATCATTGGTGACAATACCTTTTGGGAGACACCTATCTACCTCTCACCCCTGCCATCTGGCCAGATATGTGGCTCAGGGGACTCATGTCCCAGCACCCCAAGGGTCTGAGTTCAATCATTCTCATGCTCTTTCCTGAGTCCAGTGCTGGTTGTAGACCCCACAGAACGAAAAGAAATACAAATAATTAAATTGTGAATTAAACAAGTAAATAATGAGTTTTCAAATGTTTAACTTTAACTTTGTAAGCATATTCCTTTTATAAATCAATAGTTTTTGTATTGAAAATATAAAGTAAGGACCGGAGAGATAGCATGGAGATAAGT
>PVKC010024210.1:0-16969 GCA_004027635.1 Crocidura indochinensis | reverse complement strand
CAACTTTAGAGAAAGAACAAATAATAGATGATGTCATTAATATGTGAAATATAGAGAAAAAAACAATTATTGGTGAGATGCATCTATTTTGAAGAAGTTTGTTTCTTGGTCTGCTCTTAGTTTCTTGCCTAGAACTTTGATATCTACCTGTTATATAATAAAAGGAATCTATTTTTCTCTTTTTACTTCTTCTATGTATATTTATTTGTCTTAATATTGTCATGATTGCCTTGAGGTCTAAGTTTATGTTCCCTATTAATTTTGAATAAAATAAATTCCAAGTTCATTATAAGAGGTCTTCATTATTGTTCTCTATCTTTTCCACATTTTAATATTTTTTAGTTAAGTGTTATTTCCTGGAATGATTTCTTTCCCTTGTGTAGACCATTTAGTGTTTCTTGAAGAGCTGGTTTAGTGGCCTTGAATGTCTGTAACTACTGTTAATCTGAATTACTTGTATCACACCTTCATGTTTAAAATATCATCTAATTGTATAGTGTTCTTATATTCATAGCTTTCATATTCAGTGCATTAAATATATAAAATCATTCTCTTCTAGCATGGTAGGGTTTTATTTAATAAATATACTTTGAGTTATGAATTTCCTTTGTGGGTGTGATCTTGCTTAGCACTTAGAGCTTTTAGAAATCTATCTTTATTGATTATTGTCTGTCTTGGTGTTTAACTATTTGAATTAATTTTCTTAAAACTTTGAGCTTTCTGGGGCCAGAGCAATAGCTCAGCAGTAGGGCATTTGACTTGCTAATGGCTGACCCAATATGGACCTGAATTCGCTCCCTGGTGTCCCATATGGTCCCACAAAGCCAGGAGCAATTTCTGAGTACATAGCCAGGAGTTACCCTGAGCGTCACCAGATCTGGCCCCAAAACCAAAAACAAACAAACAAAAACTCTGAGCTTCTTTGATTTGGATTTATATCTCTTTTCTCTTGGAGATATTATTGACAATAACTTTTTCCTTTTATATTTCCTCTCTTTTCACGACTCCTAAATGCAAATTAGTCTTTTGAATAAAGTTCCACCATAAATAGTATATATTTTCCTCATTATTAACTTTCTTCTCTTTTCTTTATAATTTTTTTATCTATCTCATCTTTCAACATATGAGTCACCCATATCTTCTTATATTCTGTTACTAAGACCTTCTATTATAGTTTCTAGTTCAACTAGTGGTTCATTTAGTTTAGCAGTGCAGGTTGTCATAGGTTAAGACTCATACCATCTTACTTCTAGGTCAGATTTTATAGATAGACCTTTAAAACTGCCATGCTTGAACTTGACCCTTTTCTTTTCCCCCAGGACAGTATTTTCTGAACTCTGGCAGACTATTAGTCCCAGACTGTTGGTCTCTGCTCTTTTCAACCTTTTGGTTGAAAAACTTTTGGTATGATGGTCTTTTCAAGCTTTGGTATGATGGTCCTCCTAACCTTTTAATTCTAAGCTACTAATTCTTGTTCCATAACTTATTTTTTCTCCAGGATGAATAGTTGTATTATCCAGTGAGTTTTCTAAGAGGAGACCTAGGCAAGATTCTGTGATATAATATGTGAAAAGAGAATATAAAACAACATGCATCAGCTCTATTCAAATAAATAATGTATGGAATATAGAAATAAGTCACATATGTACTGTTAAATATATTAGACACTGGAGAGATGGTACAGAAGGTAGGGTGCTTGCCTTTCATCCACAAATAATTCTTCAAGAGTATTATTTTAATAGTTATTTCATTTTTACGTTTTAGGGATACTATATTTCCTTATATATTAGCATATAGAACAATTACATTTTTTATGATTTACAGTTTGTTTTTTGCAGTGGCCAGTTACTTGGCAAACAATTATGATTTAATCCTCTATGTTCCTTGTTTTTCTCTTCTTTCTTTATTGTAATATATTTTTCTTTTAATTATTTAAGAAGTATTATTAAAGCTCTTTTTATGCAGCGTAATGATTAAGAATAAATTCTTATAGAGCTAGATTGCATGAATTCAATCCTATGCCTATCATTTTAGAATTAACTTTTGTCAAGTTACTTAATTTCTCTAGTATCAAGCTTTTCAAGAATTTGCCTCATACATTAATGTTAGTATTAAGTAATGTATAAGAAATTTTATGAATCATTTTTAACAATACCTAGCATATTTTAGTACCATTTTCTTTAAGTATCAGTTAGTATAAGGATAAGTTAATATATTGTTAAGATGACAACCTTGTAACAACCGAGCAGAGAACACAGGTACCACAAGTTACTAATATCATAATAATGTAGTATTTTATATAATACTGTACATATTGCTAATTATACAGAAAGGATATTACCTCAAATATAAAAATAAGTAACAAGTGTTCAGTGTTCATAGCTTGTTAAGTAAGAAAGACATGAAAAAATTACCAGTATGTCATGGGCTAAACACTAATTAGAGTAATAATCAAATGCACATCACAGAAGAAAGACGGACTCTGTCCCTGGAAGTATATAAATGTAGTCTTTTTGAGTTGAATCTGAAAGGACTTTTGTTCTCAACTTTAGTCATTTGATCATGTGCACTGATTCGTTTAAGATATTCAAATCAGTCAGCAAACTAAATGCTTTACATTTTCACAAGTTTGTTAGCAGTTGTTTTTGATTAGCTGACTGCACTTTGGAAAGATAACTAATCCCATCAAGATTTTCATATGCTGATATTTGGAATAGAGGCATGGTAGCTATGTCAACAAACAAGGATTATCATTCATAACAGAGGTGTAAAACAGTGTCAATGTAGTATAATAATTATTTTATTCTATTGCAGATGACTTATTACCAAGAAAATATAGTAATAATAAAGCAGACTTTTTCTTAAAATAACATATTTTATTGAGAATATATTAACTATCATAAAGGACAGTGCAATTAGTGAATTGTATATAATTACTACTGATAGTTAAATAATTTAACCTAGTATAATACTGATATGATCTTGTGTCTTTCTCTGCTTTTCTAGTGATAAAAACTTCATTTAAAACAACCTTCATTTGAATCTTGGATTTTCTAAATTAATAAATTAGAAAAAAAATTTTACTAACTCGTGACTATATTGAAGAAAAAGTTAGGGAATTGAAAATTTTCTATAAAGACTTTTATCCATATCTTTATCCTCTTTTTACACTGTCTAACTCAGTGTTTTTAAACCTTTCCGTAAAAAAGGCACACTTTTTTCATGAAAAAAAAAGATCATGAGGCATACTGCCATTCAAAAATGTTAAAAAAAAAAATTTAACTCTGAGCCTATATTGACTATACATAAAGTAATTCTCTTGAATAGGAATCAAATAAACACAAAGAAATTATTTTATACTTACTTTATTATGAAATAATAAATGATGATAATGATTTGGTCTATTTGTGAGCCGAATCCACATATTACGGATAAAATTGGGATTTTTCCCTTGACACACCAGACAATATCTCAGGACACACTAGTGTGCTGCGGCACAGTGGTTGAAAAACGCTGGTCTAACTAACCATTAAATTTTAATACCTGAATCGAATCCTAAGCAAATAGAAAGGAGCCCAAGATAAAAAAGGACAATGTTTTTATTGAAAGCCTGGGATTATTGAATCTCAACACTGTTTCTATTATCTAATTAATGCTAATGAGAATTTTGTTTCTTTATTTGCCTTTCATTGTAATGTCATTTGTACATACAATTAATGACAATAGCAGTTACACTTACTCCTATATCTATTTGTGTTAGTAGCATATTTTGACAGGTGGAATTCATTGTAAATCTATCTCCCACTATATGCACTTCCTTTTCTTTCCAATTTATTATAATCCCAATAAGGATGCAACAAGGGACAAACTTATTCTGTAATAGGTTTTTGTATTTTCATTTATTTTGTAGCCTCATTTTCAATTTAGTTGTACTGCCAGTTTTCTCATGATTTATGGTTATGATTTCCTGGTGTTTGAATGCACATTTCTATATGCATGAAAACTGTAATTAATATAAACAGATATGTTTAAAATTAAAAATCCATATTCTTTACAAATATTCAACATACTAAAAACTCTTGCAATAAAGATACTTCTAATCCATTGTTATGTAGACAAAAATTAATTTCTCAGTGATTTAAATAAAAGATACAAATATACAATGAATGAAACTATTTCATCAAGAGATTCTTTGTTAATTTTATGTCTCTCACAATGTCAAGTAACTAACAGAGAAATGTCTGATAGGTCCAGTAGTTCAGAATGGAAATGTTTTCTCCACATAGGACATTTAGCAGCATATAGAGTCACTTGTTAATACAACTAACTTATTGGATCCTATGATTTTCAGTGGATAGAGGGACTAATGATGCTGCTAACCATTCTATAGTGAAAATAATACTCACTCTAAATAAAATATACATATAATATATAATCTAATAATATCTAAACTATCAATAGGCCAAGATGAGAAGGCAGAGTCAAGTCTGAATAAAATAAATAATTTTCATGTCTTAAGTATTTTTATCATTTTAGTTACTAGCTCTGGTGAAAACTACTCAATGACTCAATATATCAGCTGTATATTTTATGTACACACCTTTTTTACTTGCTGTAAATTAGCAAGAATCATTAGCAATTCAGATATACACATTCCCATTCTCATATGCATCTATTAATTTTATGAACCCCAACACAGATGCTGTCTTTCAGACTTTCAAGAAACCTTAAGGTTGACATAAATATCTGAGTTGTTATAGCATACCCCCTGCTGTGTTGGTTCTTTAAGGCTTTTTAATGAACTTCAAAGGAAAAAAACATTAGAGGATATGAAAAAAATGGAGTGATATCACATGAGTAGCACTTTGCTTTCCAAGATATATGTAATTCTTACCAAGCCTAAGCTTTTGTGCTTCCAGTTTGAACTTCATTTTCAACGTCATTCCTGTTGAAATTAGTGAATATGTTAGTGCCTACAGGGGTCTCAAACTCAATTTACCTGGGGACCGCAAGAGGCAAAGTCGGGGTGATCTTTGAGTGCAGTCAGTAGTAAGCCTTGAACATTGGGGGGGTGTGACCCAAACAACCAAAACAAAACAAAACAAAACAAAAATTCCTCTAGGGCAGGGCCACAAAATGTTGTACAGAGGGCCATTTACAGCCCGCGGGCTGCGAGTTTGAGACCCCTGAGAGAGCCTGTCATGTCCATCCTTTCAAGACTGGGGGAAAAAATAGAAGTGTACAAATTAAGTAATTCTATTATGGAGACTAAACCTTCAGACTGACAAACACTTCTTCCATGAACATGATATATCTCAATATCTCTCTGGAAAGCATCAAGAAAACTGGTAAGATTTTGTATTCCAGGTGCCAAAAGAGAAAAAATTCTATTAAAAAAAGAAATGTGGGGGCCAGGGAGATAGCATGGAGGTAAGGCATTTGCCTTTCACGCAGAAGGTCATTGGTTCGAATCCTGGCATCCCATATGCTCCCCCGAGGCTGCCAGGAGCGATTTCTGAGTGTGGAGCCAGGAGTAACCCCTGAGCGCTGTCGGTTGTGACCCAAAAACCAAAAAACCAAAACAAAACAAAAAATAAAGAAAAATAAATATATAAAAAAGAGATGTTCTCTGCATATTCTATTTCTGCAAATAGTCAAATTTTTGCTATTGATGATTAATCACAACATTTAACATTAAGCAAGTACTTACAGTTATAAAACATTCATGTGAAATTATTGTTAAAATAAGTAAAAATATATTGCTTTCTGAATTCCTCCAAAATTTTGGTAGATGTGAAATGATCACAGCAAAGACTAAACTCAGGCAGGATGGGATTGATAACCATTTGAAATAATCATGTATAGTTACGATTACAAGAGAAATTATAACACATGAGAATCCTCTCTTCTTTCTACGAATATACTTACATGAGTTATGCAACTCCTTGTTTCTAAACCTAATATAGACTCAGAATTATTTCCAACCTAGCATTGAAAGCATCCATAACCATTTAATGGTAAATGGCATCAAATTCAAGCCCTGCCAGTTTTTGATACGAACTTTCAGAAATCACAACAGTTTGAAAAGAATAGACTAAGTGTATGAAATGTTGATAGCAAGAAAAATGAAGATCTGGCAGTAACAATGTTAAATTATAGTGATAGAAAGATATTTGGAGAATATTTCAAAAGTGTGAGTAGGTATCTGGGACATGCTGAAAATAGGCTTAATAAAGAACCTGCTGTTCTGGGAAAATATGATTAAAATGTAATATCAGAATCCTATTTTGTGTTGGGATCACATCTGGCTGTACTCCTGGCTCTGTGGTTAGGGGTCATTCCTGGTCAGGCTAAGGACCAAACTTATATTGACTACAGGCAAGGCAAGCACCTTAGCTGCTACACTATGTTATAGCCCTATTACCTCAGAATTCTGTACCTCTTATCTCTTCTTTCTCATTATAATTTCCCCTCCACACCCACTTCATCTTCTCACATTTTATTTTCCCACATTTCTTTTACTCCCATTTTTTCTTACCTTCTACTGTAATATGTGAAATTTCAGCTTGAAGTTTCACACAAGAAATCAGATAGAGTCTATGGGTCTAGCAACAACTGGTTGTCAGACTGCACAAGCCAAACCACAGACCAAAGTGATGCACCAGATTTAACACACCCCCAACTATTTCAGAGACATAAAAAGGATATATATATACAATATATATATATATATAATACAGCTATAACCCTTATAATATTCTCTTATACAGTGACAATTTTCCCACTGTTTTGTCTGTTTTTCTCTATATGATCTGTTCAATAAGGAATTCTGGTAGAAGAGTCCCTAGAATTAGAGTTTATGTTAGAACCAACTTATCAAGTTACGGGATTGTTGGACTTGTTCCAGTGGTTCCCATATGCACCAATAACGCCATGAGGCATTCCACTTTTGTATAGGCACATTAAAATGGGATAATACTATATATACAGGCAAGTTCTTATCTAATAGATATAGGATCACACAAATCATGTAATGCAGTGGGACCTTACACTCTGAACATTGTCATAATGACCTGGCTCAGGCCTCAGAAGAATGGGCATTGTTCATTCACCCCTGAACCAGGATGCCATCTACGAAACAATCATGGTTGTCTATAATATCACCTGGGAGCAATCCTCTACCACGGAAGACTCTACCACTGCCCCGGTATCGACCTACTTCAAAGAGAGGTCCCTTAGCACCAAGACGACATACAACAACAATCTGCTTTCAGGGCAGGGCTATCCGAATTGACCTCTAATTATGAGGTGAAACTACAAGATGCTCCATATCATCTTGACTTCAATATAGGATATGCACAGATTCCAAGATTTTTAACTACAGAAACCTGACACCAACAACAGCAACTGTGTGCCAGTGTGGGGTGGGGGTTATTAGCACTACAGACAATGAATTGGGTTGGACAACCTAGTATGCCTGGAACCTAGAAATGGTCTTATGCCGAAAACTTCAGGGGTAAGGTCTCCTTATATTTAGACCAAGACTTTTCCTTTCCATGTCCCCCATATGCCACTCTAACAATGTTTTTGCTGTATTTCTTTAATTCTTATCCTTAAAAACAAGAAGAAAAGCTTATTAAACCTTCTGCTAGGTCTTTAAAGAGTTAATTGGTGATTCAATGATTTTTAAAAATATACTTGCTACTGAACCTTTTTTCTCTTCCATCTAGTTAGTTTTTTATTTTTTAAATAACTTTGCCTTTTTTCTTCCTGAAACAAATGTATTATGATAAACTGTGTCAACTATGTGATATATTTCCTTTAAATACACTTAAAAAATTAAAAAAAAAGAAATCAGAGTCATGGGAGAAAATGGACTTTCAGCCAAGGGGTGTCGAGTAGATTCCTGAATCTTACTACGTCAGCCAAGCTCCTTTCTCTGCTGCTTTCTCTGCCAATTAATTTTTATTGAAACCAACGTGAATTACAAGTTTTTCAAAGTTATATTTAAGGTAATAGTGGCAGTCAATTAGGGCAATTTCCACCGTCAGTGATGACCTCCTTCCGACACTGTTCCCAAAATGTAACCCATACCTCCACACTTAGCACCCTAGACTGTTAGTGTACTAGGTACCTTTTGTGAATAGCTTGTTGTAGTTTGGATCTCTTGATTCTATTGTCATTAACTTTGGGCTGGGTATTTAGGTCTGATCATTTTGTATTTCCACTCAATGCTCATGAGTCTGCTGTGCCCCTGATACCATCCACCTTTATCCCTCAGTTTGCAGAAAGACATAGAAATATGAGGCAGAACAAAATGATTCATGTTCTATGGTTCTGATTTAAAAAAACAAGGGAGGGGAGCAAGCGGGAGCCCCTGTCTAGAAGCTATAAATATGAATTTTTAAAGAAGGACGGAGGCTGGTATGGTGAGGGTTTTTGTTTTGTTTTGTTTTCATAAGTACATCAAATATTGGGAAAATTAGAAAGGAAATTCCTTGGCCTATGAGATACAGAATGTCTCCAACATTGAAACATACTCTCATGAGTCCGACTACAGGCTCTGGACCTGCTCAGTGCCAGGAAATGTTCTGCTTGGTTGTATTTGTCAACAATCCTTCCATTTTTATTAGCAAGAGTTTAACATAAATCACCTGAAGGTTAGGGTTGACATAATTAAGGGTACTTGTACTAATTAACTCAAAAAAGTTGAAAGGGAAAAGTTAAGTGATTTTAAAGGTATATGACAACAATTCCCCCTCTTTTATTTGTTACCGAAACCATGGATGAGAAAAATATCAGATAGTGATCAGCTGATGAAGTGATCTGTCAGTGAAAAGCAGTCAGGGTAATGATGATCTCCTGCAACTGTTGATCAAAATCACCAAAGATCCGTTTGAGGAAGCTACTTCATCTGGTTATCTGGGTTGCAAGCAATGACCCTCTCTCATAGCATGAATTTGAAAAAATACAGGAGGGGAATACTCCAAGACCAAAAAGGAAAGTGTTAGAAAGATAGAGAAAAGATTTTGCTTACAACATGGACAGACACACACATCCACACATCCATAATTGATCAGTGCCCTCAATTGGCTGCAGCTGGCTGAGGGGCCTTGGGCCTCTCACACAGCCCTTTCAGCAGAAGGGTGGTGGGCATATGCATCTGGGATGCTGTTCTGAGTCTTCAGCTTTCTCCCTTTATTCCTGGCTTGTCTTGCCTGAGGGGTCTCAGCTGGATGAGACCAAAAGTTGAATTGGTAGAATCTACATCAATTGGGAACATAGCAGATGCCTTGCACTGGAATTCCCGCTGCTCTGGTATGTTCAAAGCTTCTATCTACACCTTTCTGTCCTTCCATGATATAAAACTCCACAAACTCCCTATCTCAAACACTGTGCAAAGACTTCTTAGTGTTTTTCTTTTTAATAGCTGTAAGGTAAACAAAGATATCCTGCTTAATGAAATTTCTGTTAATCAAGCCATAGCCATTTCTAGTATTGAACTATTTAACAGTACCTAAGACTTGGATTGCCAGCACATGCTTATATGTCTCCCATTATTTATCTCTCTGGTCCTGTGCCTTTTCTGGGAGAATCTTTTGAATGAGAACTCTTTATTTGTTGTTGTTGTTGGGTTTTTGTTTGTTTGTTTTTAGGGGGAGGGGTTGGTGCTCAGAGATTACTCTTGGATCTACACTCAGAAATCTCACCTGTAGGCTTGGGGAACCATATGGGATGCTGGGCATCGAACTCAGGTCTGTCTTAGGTCAGCCACTTGCAAGGCAAACGCCCTACTGCTGTGCTATCACCCCAGCCCAGCACTCTTTACTTGTGTATCCTGCGCATTCGTCAGACATCTTTTTTTGTTTGTTTGTTTTTGGGTCACACCCGGCAGTGCTCAGGGGTTACTCCTGGCTCCATGCTCAGAAATTGCTCCTGGCAGGCACGGGGGACCATATGGGGCACCGGGATTCGAACCGATGACCTTTTGCATGAAAGGCAAATGCCTTACCTCCATGCTATCTCCCGGGCCCCCCGTCAGACATCTTTAATGTAATTTCGCTTATCCCACTAGGTCCAGTAATAGCCTTAGAAAAGTCGTTGAGTAAGAGTGTTCAAAAGCACTGTTCCCTTGCTGAGTCATGAGCATGGAAAAAATTTTAAAAGATATGCCATGTTCAGTTTGTCTTGAAAAATGTTGGCAAATGACTCAAAGCAGCATGAGGCAACACAGAAGTGGGATTATGTAAGCTAATACTCAGTAGAGGGTATAACACATTCAGTACAGTAGGTGACATGGCAATATCAGTTTCATAACTCAATATCCTGAGATATTTGTTACTCTACTCACTGGTTTGAAGTTTTCATGTTTCATGTTCCTGTTTGGGCACCAATATGTAATATGTGGGAGTCTCAGCTTACAGTTTCACACAAGAAATCAGACAGAATCACGGGAGAAAATACATTTTGGCCAGCTGTTGTCGAACAGTATCTTGGATCTTATTGAGTCAGCCAAACTTCCTTCTCTGCTGCTTTGCCTGCCAATTTTTATTAGCCAAAATTTAACATAAATGAGGGTCAGGGTTGATATAATTAAGGGTATCTGTGCAAATTAACTCAAAAAAGTGAAAAAAAAAGTAAAGTAATTTTAAAGTTGTATGTCAACTTTCTACAACACTGATCATAGTAAATATATAAATGTAAATTATCTGAATAATTTATTTTTAAATAAATATATAGCAAATATATAAATATACAGAACAAATATTTGTTGGATGCATGCTACATGTATATATATATTTTTTTTTATTTATATATACCAATTATACCAATTCATCTTTAGGACAATATTTTAAGAATAAGCACTACCAACATTCTTTCTAAAAACAAAAACACTAATTTTGTAATCTTTTCTAAAACTGTAGGTTATAAAGGTAGTAATGAAACTGCCTATTAAGCTCATCTATTAACAATAATGCTTTTAGTGTGTTTTATTTTAGGGGCCACACCCATCAGTGCTCAGGGGTTACTCCTGGCTCTACACTCAGGAATTATTCCTGTCAGGCTTGAGGGACGCAGGGATGCTGGGGATAGAACCCAGGTCAGCTGTATGCAAAGCAAGCATTCTACCTGCTATACTGTCACTCCAGCCCAAGTAATGCTTTTTAACATAGAAGAAATATTTGATTGGTGATGGGAAGGTTGCACTGGTGATGGGTGGTGTTCTTTACATGACTGAAACCCAAACGCAATCATGTATGTAATCAAGTTGTTTAAATAAAAAAATGAAAAAAAAAGAATAATACCCCAAAAATAAATAAATAAATTTTGTTTACATTTAAAAAAAGAAATATCTGAATAACATAAATTATCTATTGGGATGATAAATATATTTATGTTTAAAAATATTGATAATTCTCTGTTTTGTGTATATGAATACCTGTGTAAGAGTATGTATTTATTCTTGTCTTCCTGGGAGTTCAGAGAGGAAAAATATATAAAACTGCTGATTGAAAGACAAATTTAGAGATCTTTAAATGGATGAATGAAGGAAAGACCTAACAATGAGGAGATAAACATTTAAGCAGAAGTAAGTTTGTATAGTATAGTCATTGTTTAATTACATTTTTGTTGTTTTTTTTTTAAAAAAAAAAACTCTTTGTTTCATAATGTAATCTATTTGACAGGTGCTAGCCATATCCTCTTCCAAAGGTTTTGAAAACAAGTATTTGTCTGTTCTTTCATCATATTTGTGTCACATCATGTTACATACCTGTCACAGGAAACATACACATAATCTTAAATTTACTTTATGCAAGAATAAATGCGCAGATAAAACCAGGTCATTCTACACCTTCTCCAGAAATCAAGAGGTTGTTGGTAAATATTTTTGTTGAATCTGTCTGAGTCACTCATAATGCACACACCATCAGAGAAGGAATTACTCTGAGTCTGTCTAAAAGTTGGCCACTCTTACTGTTTAGGAGGGTTTACTCTATCAACAGGAAAGCTATATTACCAAGCCTAATTACACACAGAGAAAAAAATTGCCCACCTATCAAGTTAGAATAAGAAGTCAAAGGAGGAGGTGCTAATTAAATAATGCTAGTTACCTTCTGCTGTCATGCATAGTTAATTCAAGCTCTCTCCTTGCCAGAACACTGGGTCAAGTTCCTTCCTTTGCAGTCGTGGGGTATGCAATCATACTTGTCCAGCTCTAGCCAGAGTCTGCTTGGAGACCATTCCCATTGCTTTAATTAGGTGGTAAAATTAATATTGTAAATTCATAGCATGTCATTCTTAATTTTTGTACAATCCATCACACTCTGAGCCTATGTTTGGCAGCTCTTTTTAATAAAGGATTTTTCAGAGCACCTGCTGTGGCTAAAACACTTTATCATCTTTGCTAGCTCCAGGAGTTCTATCATTATGTCATGTTTGACTCCAAAAAAATATTTTTATAAGCCCTGAAAATAGAAACCCAACAAAGGAACTAGCTGATTTCAATTGTCCATGAAGCCATCATATTTTAAGTATTAAAACTTGCTAAGTTTTCATTTTAAATCAAAAACTATAACAGAACAAGAGGTGCTTGTCTGAAACAAGTAATTTCCACATTTCTGGATGCTACCAGATAATGGCTCTCTCATCCATGAATTAAGAACAAAATTGAAAACAGTCTAAGAATATCAAATTTATCTCCAAAAATTTAAGTGATCCATTCATGTTTCATCAAACAGAGGCTTCAGTGATAGAAGTAAAGAGCATTAAATATCCAATTTTTAAGCATTTACTCAGATGTACAATCTAGGAATATCATCAAAAACTTCTTAGGACTCCAATATCACCCTACTATTATTGGTTCATAGAATAATCATGAGTTATTGATGAAAGATTTTTCTTTTTTGGTTTTGGGCCACACCCGGTGACACTCAGGGGTTACTCCTGGCTATGTACTCAGAAGTCGCTCCTGGCGTGGGGGACCATATGGGAACCGGGGGATCGAACCGTGGTCCGTCCTAGACTAGCGCAGGCAAGGGAAGCACCTTACCTCTAGCGTCACCGCCCTGCCCCAAATTATTGATGAGAGATATTTTAATAGTCTTCAACAATGTCTGAAAAACTTTCCACTTTTTCTCAGCTAAATAAGTTATCCATTAATATTTTACCTCAATTCACCAGGCTTGAGTATTTTCTAAATTTGGTCCTTTTAAGCTAAAACCAATTTAGACCACAAACAGTGGTCTGGTTTGAATTCATATTGATTTTTTTCCTTGATTCTTCTGTTTTGCTTGATTTTGTTTTGGGGCCACAACCATTGGTGCTCAGTATTCACTACTGACTCTGCACCCAGAAATCATTCCTAGGGTTGCTCATGGGATCATATAAAATGTCAGGGATTAAACCTGAGTTGATTACATGCAAGGCAAGTGTCTTACCCACTAACCCTTTGTCCTGATTCTTTAAATATCTCTTTAACTTTTTTCCTTATTTTACCCATTAATGTTGGCAAATACAAGAGAATTGTATGTTTCCCACCTGCCACCAAATATTGAGGGAGTTCCTTCTCTCTCAAGTGTTAAAATTGACTTCTTGGGAACAATATCTCCAAGGGTAAAACTACCTTTTTTTAACCACATTCCTGAGAAGTAGAGATAATACTTATTCTCCCATGAACTTCTCTTATTAATGAGGTGGAAAGGTTGAATCAGAGTGAAAGCAAAAGTTCTTCACCCTTAAGTACTGTCTGGAGATAGTTGACCTCCTCACCTAACTTTAGTACATAGTATACTTTTAGTGTCTTTATTATGGTTTGGCTTTAGCAATAATTCTGGGGAAAAAAACAATGTGCTGTGTATCCACCATCATTGAGTTCTTTAAATAATTTTCCCAGCAAATTAATACAATATTCTAAGTAGATGTGTTTAAAAAATGATAGTTTAATAAAGTGATATGTCATAATAATAAAATGGGCTGAATAATGTCAAATGTGAATTCAAAATATAACTTTATTATTTATTATTACTTAGTAAATGCATGAGTCTCCTATTTATTTGGGGTCCACTATTGACATGCTCATAATTTGCAATGAACCAATGCAGGCTTGGCTTTTCTATTTTCCCCTAATCTTTTTTTTTGTTTGTTTGTTTTTTTTGTTTTTTGGGCCACACCCAGTGACGCTCAGGGGTTACTCCTGGCTATTCGCTCAGAAGTCACTCCTGGCAGGCACGGGGGACCATATGGGGAACCAGGGAATCGAACCGCGGTCCGTTCTAGGTTAGCGCAGGCAAGGCAGGCACCTTACCTCCAGCGCCACCACCCGGCCCCTTTTCCCCTAATCTTAACCTTTGTCATAAGCCCTTCTCTCAGATGTGTTAGTAATTGCTAAATTCAAGCATTTGTTTCTTACTCGCTTTCCTCTCTAGTTCTTATTCTCTCTTCTTTATCTAACACTACCAGATAAAATTTAACTAAGTTATTTAGTAACTATGTACGCAAATGACCACATCTATCAAATATGATATAAAAATATTGAAATATTAGAGGTTAATAAAAGGCACAGGTTATTTTATATTCACTTAATATATTAAAAGTTGTTAATTCTTTTAAATTTGTTAATTCTTCTTCGTCACCAAAAATATAGTCTATAAACCTATAGCAGCTGCCAAAACGATGCTTCTGTAATAAATAAAATGACTTAAATTTATACTGACCAAAATAGTTTCTCAGGGAGCAGTTGAATACTTGAAATAAATCTAATGTGGTTAAGGATCTGAATACATTTATATATGTTTAATTAATTTAATTATAAGAGTCCAGTGGTCGATGCTACTATAGAAGATGGGTATAACATCATACCCTGCTAATGGATGTAACAGTCCATTTATAAAATCTCTAAGTCAACATTATTGGTTCTTAAAAGCTTTTACCTAAAAGCAACAATTGCCACAAATGCTTTATGATATTTAAGTTACCAAAATAAGTCTCATGATCACTTTTAGTTTCCAGAAGCCAGAGAGCTATCTCATGTTATCTTTGTGGCAGAAAAAACTGAAATAATAAGGTCTAGGCTAATGTATTATACACCACTCCTGTTTAACCCTCTATATATTTAATTGGAAATAATGTGTGTATATTTGTGTGTTTTAACCTTGTGACATTAAAGTCTAATGGAGCAGGGAAGATGAGCTAACCATTAAAAAAGAAACACTTGGACTAGAGATATGGTTCAATAGACTAGAGTATACCACTGGGTGTGACAAAAATAAAAGTCAATAAATAAAAACTCAACAAATTTCCAATGTGATTAAGTTACAAGTTC
This sequence comes from Crocidura indochinensis, assembly GCA_004027635.1. Classification (NCBI taxonomy): domain Eukaryota; kingdom Metazoa; phylum Chordata; class Mammalia; order Eulipotyphla; family Soricidae; genus Crocidura; species Crocidura indochinensis. The sequence goes on along the minus strand of PVKC010024210.1, from coordinate 1,647 downwards.
TTGAGGCTTATAGGTTCAAATGCTAATTTGGGGAAAGGAAAGGTTGTTGCTCTTCAACTCTGGGGGGGTGGTGAGGGGGTCTTCAGTCAACAAGATAAGAGCAAGAGCCTGGGAATTGAACACTTCTTTGCAACCCAGGGCCCCATGAAGGGTCAGGATTCAGCTGGGGTCATAAACATAAAATGTATCTGTATACTATTTCTTTGACACCGTCAAATATAGTCCTGCCTTCGGTAAGCTTTCTCCATTTTTCCTTTGGCATTCATACATAGGTGAAATTAAACTACTGCTTTTCTAGCTCTCTTGCTTGCAGACAGTAGACAATGTGAGTTTGTGTATGTGTGTGTGTGTGAATTTTTTTCTAGAGAACTCTAATTCCCAGAGAATGGATATAACCCATTTTCTAGCAAGCTTTTTATATTTGTTATCATAAAGATGACTCCTTTATTAGATATTCTTTTAAATAACAGTAATAAGATACAACCTTAGTGGCTTGTAGTAACACTCACTAAAGATGTCAAGATCCATCAGGTCAGCAGTTGCAGCCTGGCTGAGATGAAAGGAGCTTTTACTGAAGGCCTTGCAAGATTGTAATCTAGGCATCAACTGAGCTGCCTTCTTTTCTGAGTTCAACACCTCTGTGAAGCTCATGAGGGTGTCATAATTTAATTTTTTATGGACTATAATATTGAGGTCTTAGTCTTTTTAATAGCTTCCCCGCTCAAAATCATCCACAAAGCTTTCTTTGCTAGGCAGTACTTTCACAACATGCCAGCTTGCTCCCTCAAGAAAAATCAGTCTTTTCACAACAAGCCAGTTCACCTGCTTGAGTCAGATCCAGTTTAGATATTGTCTTTTGGAAAAACTCAAAAAACCAAATAACTTTTAGCCTTGATTTTACCCAATATATACTCTTGGTTTTAACAGATAGTCTCATCATGGGAATGATGGATCATATTCATAAATTCTATTGGTATGTAACAGGATGGTATTATTTGTACACTAGGGACAGGAAATAACAGTCTTAAAATTCAGCTGATCATATTTTTTTTAATTTAAGTTCACGCAGCAATACCCAACAATGGATAGTCTCTTGGATATTCCAAATTAGTTATGCTTGTATTTGAGAGAAAGGGGGCAGGCATTATTGGCCAACCCAAAAACAACTTATGTGGGTCAATAAAAGTCACAGTCTAGGAAGCAATTTAATTTGGTCATCAATTTATTTCTGGAGTTCAATGTGGGTCACTCTTATTTCCAAGAGACTGGTTAGTAAACCAGGATGTCATTAATGTTATTTGGCAGAAAATATAATTACCAAAGCACCAGAAAGTTTTCTTAGGGATCCAGGGAAATATTTAGAGTACTAAAGTTGACAAGAAAACATTCAATATTGTTAATCCTTTAACCAGTCATGGTCTGAGTTTGTCTTACAAATAGGGCTTACTTTAGTAACTTCATAGCATTATTTGAATAAATATTATTGAATAATAATTATTTGAATAAATAATATTGCATATGTCAAAATTTTTACAGTAGGACCTGGCATCAGATAAACTAAAACAACCAGTAATTGTTAATATCTCCTTTAGTCTCTTAGCCCGACACAGCCAAATGCAAACAAAAACTTGTTGCTTTAAGACAGTT
>PVKC010024209.1:0-16971 GCA_004027635.1 Crocidura indochinensis | reverse complement strand
TGCTGGCTCTGTGCTTAGAAATCGCTCCTAGCAGGCTCAGGGGACCACATAAGATGCTGGAAATAAAACACAGGTCAGTTCCGGGTAGGCCATATGGAAGGCAAAGGCCCTATTGCTGTGGTATTACTCTGGCCCCTGAAATTTATTGATAAAAATATGTAGCACAGAGATATCTTAGGCCTCCTCTCTGCTGTCCTGCGGCCTGGGATTTTCAACTTTTATGCCATTGTTTCCTGAGGGCTCATCTTCAGAGATGAGCAATCTTTGTATCAGACAGAGGAGATGGTTTATGCTGTGTGTCCTAAAACAGGGCAGACATCTCAGGCCTTCTCGCTGCTGTCCTGCAGCCTGAACGTTTGACCTCTCCTCCATTGTTCCCAGAGGACTTGTCTTCTTCAGAGGTGAGCATTTGTCCCACAAAGGGTGAAACCAGAGATGGAGAAATTCGTATCTTCACCCAATAAACAACACCACAACAAGTAGAAAAATCCAAAATACAAATGTGACAATGGGGAAACAAAGCAGGTCAACACTAGGCATAGAGAATTGAAGATGGCAATTCTGGTGACCCCAAAATTGCCAGCCATCTAGTTAATTTCTAAGATATGACATTTAGAGAAGAAAAATGAAGGATGTTTATAGAACTCAAAGAAAGCAAAGATCAAGTTGAAAGGAACACAAATAAGAATAAAAGGGACCAAAGAGATACCATGGCGGCGGTAGGGCATTTTCCTTACACACAGTGATTCAAACAGTGGTTCAAATCCAGGCATCCCATATATTTCTCTGTGCCTGCCAGGAGCGACTTCTGGGTGTAGAGCTAGGAGGAACCTCTGAGCACTGCTAGGTGTGATCCAAAAACTAACAAACAAAAGAATTAAAACATAAAAGAATAAAGAGGATATAAAGATAGAAATCAGAAAACTCCAAACTGAAATAACAGGTCTGAAAAAAAACTCAGGAGACAAATTGAAAACCTCAGTGGAAAATCTCACCAAAAGGGTAACAGCAGCTGAGGATAGAATCAGTGAGATGTAAGATAAGATGCATAACAACTCCATATTGCAGAAGATATTGGCAAAAGCCTTAAAGCAAATGATCAGACAATGGGGATATTACTCAAAGAATGTGAACAGATGAAAATAGAAGTCTTTGATAAGCTCAACACAAACAACATAAGAATCATTGGAGTCCCAGTCAGCCAGGAATAATATCCAAAGGAAGAATCAGCAGTCAAGGATGTCATTGCAGAGAAACTCCCAGAGATAGATTGAATGTAACCAAATCCTGCATGCCAGAAGAGTACAAGCTAAAAGAGACCCAAAGAAAAGTAACCCAAGATATATCCTAGTCACAATGACGAATTCCACAGTTAGGGATAGAATACCAAAAGCAGCAAGATCAAAAAAGAAATTCAAAGGGGCATCCTGAAGTTTTACAGCAAACCTATCTCAGAAAACCCTCAAGGCCAGAAGGCAGTGGTGAAACAACATGACAAAACTCAATAAAATATATGCTTCCTCTAGAATACTGCACCCAGGCAAGCTCACTTTCAGGTTTGAAGGAAGTACATGTAGCTTCACAAATAAACAACTACTCAGAACTTTGCAGACACAAAACCAGCATTAAAAGAAAAACTGAAAGGTCTACTTTAAGACAAGACCAACCGACAGGCACAACAAACTTCTACACAAAGATGGCACTAAATCCTGTGACAATTATCTGTCTCAATGTCAATGGACTAAATCCACTATTTAAGAGACACAGAGTGGTAAAATAGATCAAAAAAGTGAATCCAAACTTCTGCCTCCAAGAAACACATGTAAATAGTCAGAAAAACATAGACTTAAAATTAAAGGCTGGATGAAACTCATACTGCTAAACATAAATGCATCCAATGATGGACCAGAAAAATATTAATTACAATTGTTGACAAATCTGAAAAATGATATCAAAGGCAACACAATAATTGTGGGAGACCTCAGCACTGCTCTGTCACCTATTGATAGGTCAACCAGACTGAAACCAAACAAAAATACAGTAGCTCTGAAAAGAGAAATGGAATGGGGATGGAAAGGTGGCCAAGCCATAAGGCATATGTCTGCCTTGCGCGCACTAGCCTAGGATAGACCACGATTCAATCCTCCAGTTTCCCATATGGTCCCCCAAGCCAGGATAGATTTCTGAGAGCATAGCCAGAAGTATCCCCTGAGCATCACTAGCCAAAAAAACAAAAACTGAGAGAAAGAGAAGTGGAAGAATTTGGACGAGTATATATATAATGACACTCCATCCCCAGCAAAATGAAATACACATTCTTCATCAATGTGCATGGGTCATTTTCCAGAATAGACCACATGCTGACCCATAAAACATATCTCTATAAAATCAAGAGGATAGAGATTGTGTGCAGACTATCTCAAGACACTGAAATTAGATGCGAACTACAAAGTGACACAGAAGATAATCTTTAGCACCTGGAAATTTAACAGTGTATTACTAAACAATTAGTTGGTCTGAGATGAAATCAAAGAGGAAATTAAAAAATTCCTGGAAACAAATGGCAATGAAGACACAGATTATCAGAATTTATGGGACACAGCAAAACAGTATCAGAGGAAAATTTATAGCATTGCAAGCACACATCAGGAAGGAAGGAGGGGCCTACATGAATAGCTTAATAACCCAGCTTATAAAAATAGAAAATGATCAATGAAAGGAGCCAAAAATAGGTAGGCAAAAGAAAATAACAGCTTAGAGCAGAAATCAATGATATGAAAATCTAAAAACTATCCAAAAGATCAATGAAAACAAAAGTTGGTTATTTGAAAAAAATAAACAATATTGATAAACTACTAGCAAAACTTACGAAGAAAGGGAGAGAGAAACTTCATAAACTGGATTAGAAATGAAAATGAGGAGATCACTACAGATATTGCAGATTCAAAATATAACCAGAGACTACTTTCAGAAACTCTATGACTTGATCACATGAACATCTGGAAGAAATTAATAAATTCTTGGACACTTATAACCTTTCACTGTTGAATAAAGATGAGATAGCATATTTTAACAGCCCTGTAACATTGGAGGAAATTAAAATGATAATCAAAATTCTTCCCATATACAAAGGTCGAGGTCGAGATCAGTTCACTAAGGTATTCTTTCAAAACTTTCAAGAGGAAATTATAACAAACCTTTTCAGGCTCTTTCATAAAACTGAAGAAACATGAACACTTGCAAATAGTTTGTATGAAGCTAGCATAAACTTTGATACCAAAACCAGACAGAGGTACTGCCAAAAAGAAAATTATAGACCAATATACCTGATGAACACAATGCAAAGATCTTCAACAAAATTCTGGCAAATAGTAGCCAATGTCTCATTAAGAATTAGCATGATCTAGTAGATTTCATTCCAGGAATACAAGGATGAATTAACATTCATTAATCAGTCAACATCAGTAAACCATTTCAACAAAAATAAAAGTAATGTGATCATATCAATAGATGCAGAGAAAGCATTTGATAAGTAAGGTCTAACACCCATTCTTGATCAAAATCCTCATGAAGATAGGAATGAAAGGAACTTTTCTCAATATTGTCCAGTTTATCTAGCCAATGGTAAATGTTATTCCCAATTGAGATAAAATAAAGGCATTACTCTAAAATCTAGTACAAGATACTAGCACCCTTAGTATTTTCTATAGTTAGTACCTCTTTTGGATTTTCTATAAGATTTTCTATATATACTACCATGCTATCTGCAAACAGTGAGAGAATTATTTATTCTTTCTTGCATAATTACTATGGCAAATACACCCACTGCTATATTGAGTAAAAGTGATGTGTGTTGATTTGCCTTTTGCCAAATTTTGGAGAAAAAGTTTTCATTTTTACATTATTGAGTATAATTTTTGCCATGGGATTGACTATATTGCCATAGCTTGCACTATATTGAAGAAAGGTCCTTCAGTTCCCATCCTGTTGAATTTTTATTATGAGCTTTAGATCTTGTCAAATAATTAAGATATATTTATTTACATGTGTATGTTTATATTTATTATGTATTACATATTTTTATTGATGTCGTGTATTATATTTGTTGACTTGCATATGCTATTCTAGCCTTGCATACCTGGAATTAATTTTACTTGATCATTTTGTATGATTTTCTATGAATTATTGAATTATTTTTGATAGTATTTTGTTCTGATACTATGTTCATCAAGGATATTGGCCGATAATGCTCTTTTTGTGGTGTCCCTGTCTGTTTTAGAATAAGGGTGATGTTAACTTCATAGATTTGCTTGAGTGTGTTCTTATTTCTTTCATTTCCAAAAGAGCCTACCAAGTAGATCTCCTTTAGAAGTTTGAAAGAATTCACTAAAGAACATATTTGGTCCTGGGCTTTTGTTTCTGGGGGAGCTATTTTTAATAATGATTTCAATTTCCTCAAATAGGTCTTTTCTGGTATTTTAAATCCTGTTTCAACTTTGGGAGTTTATAGGAGTTCAAAAATTAATACATTTCTACTAGGTTCTCTCATTTGTGACATAAAAAATTTCAATCTCTGATTATATGATAATCTCGGATTATCTTTGAATACCAATAATATCTATTGTGACATCCCCTTTTATTTCAATTCAGTACATTAGGATTCTATTTATTTAAAAATCTTGTTAATAGTTTTTGAATTCTGTTTATTTTTTTAAAAGAAATACTCTTGTTTTCATTGATCTTTCGGATTGCTTCCAGTTCATTAATTTTTGCTCAAAGTTTTATTTCCTTCTTCCTGCCTGCGATAGGCTCATTTTATTGGACATTTTCCAATTTCTCAAGCTGTGCAATTAAGTTAGTTTTGTAGGCCCTTTATTCCTTTTAAATGCTTGTAAAGTTATATATTATATTCTTAATAAAACTTTTGTTTATTCCACAACTTCTGATAACTTATGTCCTCATTATGATTTGTTAGAGGTTTCATCTGAGATCCACTTGTGGGGTAATGGCTGTTCCATATCCATATCTTACATTATTTACTTATTACATTATTTAGTTATAATTTTGGGACATTATGCTCTGAAAAGATATTGATACACTTTATCTCCTCCCAATTTTATGCAGCTTGTTTTGTGGTTAAGCATGTGGTATATATTAGAGAATTTCCATGTGCATTAGAGAATAATATGTTTCTGGCTTTTAGGAATCAAATGTCCTATATATATATATATATATATATATATACTAACATTCTTCAAAGCCAGTATATCCTAGTTGAATTTTAGCCTAGTTTATCTTCAGAGTGTTATTGAAATCTCCAATACTGCAATTGATATCTTTCTTCAAGTTTATCAGAAGTTTTAAGTATATTTCTGGCTTCTTATTGGTTTAGAATTTTGATTCCTTCCTGATTTCCATATCACTTAATTATTAATAAATGACCCTCTCTGTCTCTTATAACCTTTTTGAGTATGAATTCTGTGTTGTCTGACATTAGTTGGACATCCTAACCTTTTGAAGGAGTTGTTTGCTTGAAAGCTTGTCTTTCAACACTTGACTGAATCTGTTTGTGATGACTATCCATATATGTTTATTACAGGCAGCCAAATGTTGCATTCAGTTTTTGAATCCATTTTTTTTTTTGGTTTTTGGGCCACACCTGGCTGTGCTCAGGGGTTACTCCTGGCTGTCTGCTCAGAAATAGCTCCTGGCAGGCACAGGGGACCATATGGGACACCGGGATTCTAACCAACCACCTTTGGTTCTGGACCGGCTGTTTGCAAGGCAAATACCGCTGTGCTATCTCTCCGGGCCCCTTGAATTCATTTTGTTACCATGTCTCTTAATTAGTACATTTAGTTCTTTGGCATTGAGAGAAATTATTTTTGTGATTTGTTTGTGTCACGTATTTTTTTTAGAAGTTTTGTGGGTTTGTGGGATTTGTTTTGCTGTAAAATACCTCCATTTTGTAAAGCTGGTTTTGAGTCTCTGTAATTACTGAGCTATTGTTTATCTATAAAATTGTGTATTGTTCTTTCAAACGTAAAGAAGAGTCTGGATGAGTAAAATATTCTTGGTGAGGCATTCATTGCCTTGAGTTTTTTCACTATATTCCACCATTTTTTTCAGACATGTAGGGTTGTTTATGTTTAATCTACTGTGAATCTAAAGTATGCTTCTTTATTCCTAATTTCCCTTTTTTCTCTTTCTGCTTTCAATAATCTATAAATACAGTTGTCATTATTGTGATGTGGATATGATTTGGATGGTTTTTATTTTGCTTTCTTTTAGCTGTTAATCTTCAGGCATCTAGGGTATGATGCTTTTGTTTTTCAACTCTGAAAACTTATCAGAAATTATATTATTAACAGTTGATTCTTCATAAGGGTTTTATTCCTGGTTCTCTGGGGCCACAATGATTGCAATATTGTTTCTGTTTAATGTATTCCAAGTTCTACTGTCATCTATTCATAATTTATTTTGAAAGTTTTTCGTATTGTATTTATTTTAGAACTCTTCCAGGGGCCAGAGCAATAGCATTGCAAGCGGCTGATCCAGGATAGACCTGGGTTCAATCAGCAGCGACCCCAAGCCAGGAAAAATTTCTGAGTGCATAGTCAGGAGTAAGCCCTGGGCATCACCAGGTGTAGCTGCCAAAGCAAACAAACAAACTAACAAACAAACAAACCAAAAGATCTCTCCCATCTTGTGCTTTTTTCTGAACACGTTATGCAACAAATATTAAAACTCTTTGTTGTTACTATTATGTTGAGGTCTTCCAATTTTGTTTATTTCACCTGTCAAGTTTTTCAATTTTGTCATTCTGTTGAATTTTTTTCTCATTTCTACACTACTTGAGTCCTATTGGCTGTATATTCAGTTGTTCCTTTAAGTTATTTAAATATATGCAACATTTTTTCTCTAAAGTCCTTGTCATAGAATTTATTCAGGAGCCTGACATTGGTTGCATAATCAAGACTATCATCTTTGGGAGCAATGGTACAGTGGTAGGGCATTTGCTTTGCAGTGACTGACCCAGAACTGACCTCAGTTTGATCACCAGAATTCCATATGTTCCCCAAGCCAGGAGTGATTTCTGAGTGCATAGCCAGGAGTAACCCCTGAGCATCACAGTGTGTGGCCCCAAAACCAAAAACCAAAAAAAAAAAAAAAGAAAAGAAAAGAAAATAAAAGACTATTGTCTTTGCTCACTAAGTGTGGTGGAGTTTATAATGCTTTCCCGTTGTGACTGCCACAGTGAGATAATGTTTTATGTGCTGTGATGTGTCCCACTGGCTGGAGTTTGTATTGCTTTCCCATTGTGATTACTACAGTGTGATAGTGTTTTATGTGCTGTGCTTTGTCTCACTGACTGGAATAAATGTGTGGCCACAGAGTGAACTTTCCTGAGGGTGCACTGACCTGGGTGTAAATTTTACTCTTCTGAGTCAAAAAGGAACCAAATGCTTGACTGTCTATCTCAGTTTCTTAGGAATGTGTGACTATGTAAACTCCAGTTGAGGTGCTTGGAAGACCCCTTGCTTCTCTTTCCCTTGGCACGCACTGATCTGGGATAAAAATAGATATTCTGAGTCACAAGCATGACCATGCTACTGGTCTTTTTGTCTGCCTGTTTCTTGGAATTGTGTTTTTACTTTTGGTGGGCATACCAGCAGTACTCAGTGATTACTTCTGGCTCAGTGCTCAGGAATTTCTCTTGGCAGGCATAGGACCACAGGCAAATCTCTACCTTATCCGCTATTGCTCTGGTTCCATTTTTCTTACTTTTTATGATCACTAAGAAGAAAGGGTTCTACCTCATTTTAATCACCAGAAATGTTTATAATTTCAACATACATCAAAGTACACTACACAAAATTAGATTAAATTATGCTTTGCATTTAAAAATAAAAACAAAATTTTATGTAAGTCAAAGTTACAATAGGTTATCACCTCATTCATTTGACAGTGGTTTATAACAAATATGTCAGAAACAAATGATGCCATGCCTGTGGAGAAAAAGCATCATTTTTTCATTGCCAATGAGAATGTAAATGAGGTGAATATAAGGTCAGACTCTATGGAATGCTGTTAAATTTTTTGAAGATGTTAAAAAAATCCAGTATTACATATTTGGGTATCTCTTTATGGTGCACAGAAACATTAAACAAGTTTACATACTTAGGTTTATTGCAGCAAAAACAATTCAAGTGTTCAAAGACAGAATTTAAGGAAGAAATTTATATAAATACATGTCAACAATGAAATTACAAGGCCAATTACAAAGAAGGGGAAATATGTCTTTTGATACGATATGTATGTAGGGGCATGTTAAGCAAAATAAGCCAGAAAAAATAATATGAGATGATTTCACTCACATGTGTTATATAAAGTTACAAAAGGGAATAGATATTTATAATAAAAACAAACTCTTAGGCTATGACCACATAATTGATGTTATCAATTTGAGAGGCCATTGGAGATAGAAAGAGTCCTTAGGACAATGATGTAGTGATACTGACACCTTGGGGCTAGAAGAAATGTGGTAACAATATAGCTATAAATCATATAAACATTTATTCTCTTGTAAATTAATATTACTTAATGGAAAAATAAAAACACAAAGTTTAAATAAGATTTTTTCATAAAAGTATCCTAAAAGTTAAACACAGAGTAGTCTATTCCTTTTTTATTTGATTTTGTTTTTAGTTACTCCCAGTTGTGTGCAGAGCTTACTTCCTATTTAAATATTGTAAATTGCTTTTCAGTGCTCTAAAAGCCAAATACTACCAGGGATCATACCTGGACCCCCAGCTGCAAAGAATGTACTCCAATCTAATATGGCATCAATATTTTTTTGTTCACACCCGGCAATGCTCAGGGGTTATTCCTAGCTCTATGCTCAGAAATCACCTCAGGCAGGCTGGGGGGTGCAATATGGGATGCTGGGATTTGAACCAGCGACCTTCCACATGTAAGGCGGACGCCTTACCGCTGTGCTATCTCTCCGGCCCCACATGACATCACAATCTTAATATTTTAAATGAATAAGCTTTAGATGAATGTAGAAAGTCCACACAGTAGACATACCAGCAAATAATATAATCATATATAAAAATGCTGATTTTGAATCAAAATTTCTCAGACTACTCATCATTGAGTCCACTCCAAAAGTGCACACAAACTGACAAATCTATTTAGAAGAGGAATGCCAGGACAAATATGTCATAAAGCTTCTTTTCTTTCCCAGTGTGAAAATAATTTATATTTTCTGATGTGTAAAAGAATACTAGGGGCTGGAGAGATAGCATGGAGATAGGGCATTTGCCTTGCATACAGAAGGATAGAGGTTCATATCCCAGCATCCCATATCTCAAGTCTACCAGGAGCAATTTCTGAGCATAAAGCCAGGAATAACCCCTGAGCACTGCTGGGTGTGACCCCCCCAAAAAAGCAACCCCCCCAAAAAAAGAATACTAGACTTGAGTTCCCTGGGCATCCTCTGACACCGCAGTCCATGTCCACATGCCCCATGGCCATCAACTTTTATGGAAAGCAATATGGAGATTCTTCAAAAACTGAAAATTGATTTCCCATATGATCTAGTTAAACCATTCCTAGGGATATACCCTAGGAACACAAAAATAAAATACAAAAATCCCTTCCTCACACCTATATTTATTGCAGCACTATTTACAATAGCCAGACTCCAGAAAGATGTCCTTCAACAATAAATGGCTAAAGAAACTGTTGTACATATACACAATGGAATATTATGCAGCCATTAGGAGAGATGAAATCATGAAATTTTCTTATACATGGATGTACATGGAATCTATTATGCTGAGTGAAATAAGTCAGATGGAGAGAGATAGAGGCAAATAGTTTCATTCATCTATGGGTTTTAAGAAAAATAAAAGACATTCTTGCAATATTCTCAGAGACAAAATAGAGGAGAGCTGGAATATCTGACTCATGACATGAAGCTCACCACAAAGAATGATGAGTGCAGTTAGAGAAATTACTCCATTGAGAACTATCATAACAATGTGAATAAATGAGGGAAGTAGAAAGCTTCTCTACAGTACAGGTGGGGCTTGGATGAGGAGGAAGGGAATTTAGGACATTGGTGATGGAAATGTTGCACTGTTGAATGGGGTTGTTATTTACATGATTGAAACCCATCTATAATCATGTTTGTAATCAAGTTGTTTAAATAAATATGTTAATAAAAAGAAAGAAAGAAAGAGAAAGAAAGAAAGAAAGAAAGAAAGAAAGAAAGAAAGAAAGAAAGAAAGAAAGAAAGAAAGAAAGAAAGAAAGAAAGAAAGAAAGAAGTAATGATTGAGGTCAAGTGGGAATTTGTATATAGTGGACTCCACTATGTCTGCCCAATCTATTGTAAATAGCCCAATGCTTACATTATTTATGGCCCCTACTATATATTATCTAGCATTCCTCACTTCAGATCTCTTCCTATCTTCTCATCCACCCATACCTGATCCATTATCCCTCCATATTTAACACTCTGTACCCTCAGTTCTTAATTTATTAGGTACCAAGACTTATCTACTTTCTCAATAAGCCATGCCCAGCTCCCAAAGCAAAATGACATGCTCTCAGTCCCACATGTCATGCTGTGACTAGAATCTGCAACCACCACTCCTGTTGACTCGTTCTTTGTGGCTCTTCTCACAAACACCCCTAAGTGTGGACTATTGTATGGTACTAGATTCAACTCCAGAAGGACCCTCAGCTCAAGGACACTACCTGATTGCTTAAATGTTGCAAACCATTGCTAAAACTCAATAAAACCATGATGTGGCATGAAAATGTGCCCTGGATCTAGCCTCCCCAAGAATATCTCAAAAGGCTCAATGGGAATATCTATATTTTCCTTGTATGTTTATTGTTTATGTGGTCAAATTTTGTATTTTTAAAAATTCTGTAAGAGTGTATAGCATATAATAGACTGAAACCCAAATACAATCATATTTGTAATTAAAGTGTTTAAATCTGGGGTCTCAAACTCGCAGCCCGTGGGCCTCAAACGGTCCTCCGTACAGCATTTTGTGGCCCTGCCCTAGAGAAATCTTTTTTTGTTTTGTTTTGTTTTGTTCTGTTTTGTTTTAGTTGTTTGGGTCACATCCCCCAATGTTCAAGGCTTACTACTGATTTTGCACTCAAGGATCACCCCGACTTTGCCTCCTGCGGCCCCCAGGAAAATTGAGTTTGAGACCCCTGGTTTAAATAAAGATATTAAAAAAGAAAAAAAGAAAAAAAGAAAAGATGCTATAAAATCCAGAGACCTCTGCCCCATCATACTTCTATTATTTTCCTCTATTATTCCCTTTTCATCCCCTCCCTTCTTTCTTTCCTCCCGTTCAGTCCTTTTCTCTCTCCCTCCTTTTTTCTGTTGCTTCCTTTCTCTGTCCACTCCCTTGTTCTACAAAGTCTTGTTGTGCAATTTCCCTATTCATGTTAGCTATTTTACTTTAATTTACTTTATTTTCATTTATACTAGTTGTGTTCAGAACTACTTCTACCTCTATACTTGGGTGCTACACCCAGTGGTATTTAGAGGGCCATGTGTTCTGCTAGATAGAAGCCAGATTGGCAGCATGGAAGACAAGCATCTTAATCTTGTAGCTTTCTGGATCTAGAGTCAGTATTTCTTAAGTTTCTAAATAGTGAATATATAATGATACAAATATTAATGTATAAATATAAAAATGTTTAATAAATATTTGGCAGGTCCTTAAAAAGTGATAAGGAGGATGAAATAATACAACTTGGGTGGACCTGGAGATATCATATTGAGAGAAGTGAGCCAGAGAAAGACATACACAAGTGACTTCACTTAACTGTGGCATATAGATTATGAGTGGAGAGAATTTATGAAAAATACCAGATGACTTAACTGTGTGCTATATAGAATATAAGTAGGAGGGAAAACATCATTGCAAAGAGGTGATTACCAGATTAACCTTGACCAATGGTTATGGAACATAAAAGGTCAAGCAAGGAAAGAAATTGAGAGTGGGTGGGGAATAAAAAGATGCAAATTGAAGATAAGAGTGTCAGGAGTTAGGTGCCTAGAATTGATTATTGGTATACAAGCATTGTATAGAAATGCACCTGTAAATACGTTGCATATGTATAGACATAAATGTATAAAATATAGAGCTAACAGTACTATAAGCATGAGATCTAAAATACAATAACTAAGAATTAAAAGATGTTGGCCAAGGATACATACTTAGGGTATGGGAGGAAGCCATACACTGGTGAAGGGAAAACAACACTGGTGCTGGAATTGGTATTGGAATAATCTACTCAGTAAAATCCTCTATCATGTTAATCTACTATTTAATAAAATAAACATTAAAAACAATACATATTGAAAAAAATACATATTGAAAAGTTTATTGTTTTACTCTAAATAACATAATTATAATCATTAGCACACCAAGTAATTCAATAAGAAGATAAACGAATATTATTTATGGACCAAAAATAAATCATACATGAATTTTTAACATATCAATACTGGCACAGAAATTTATGATTCTTTCCATCTGGTGACTTCACTAATCAGGCTCTGATTTATCAGACACTGGCAAATAAATTGTAATATGAAATTTTGGAAAAATAATTTTTGTTGTTACTTTTGCTTCTGGTTTGCTTATTATGTTATTATAGTATTATATTTTAAAAATGGATTGTAAATTATAGTAACTAAACTATAATAAAATCACAGGTATGAAATATATAAATAATCTTATATGTCCTATAATGATCATAATAGTAGTCATATTATTATTGGTATATTAAACAAAAATGAGTAAATGAAAACATTTTTATTTTAATAGCTTTGTCCATTAGAATAAAGGAAGCATTTATGTAGAAAAAGACAAATCATCAGACAAATCTACAACTTTATTCCATAAAATATAAAATCAATAATACTAGCATCCTTCTGAGAAGAGAATTTTGTTAATGTGTATAATTACAAGGAAGATTAACTGCTCTATCATAAATTATGAGATGGCCATGATGAATAAGGGCAGCAAAAAAGATCAAGATATACATGAGTATTTATGAAAATAAAGGTTCATGACCAAAATATTTATATTTCTTACTGTACAAATTCTTCTTCACAAATTATGTATTATAAGTAATCATTAAATAAACCAACAAACCTTCTGTTCAATAAGAAAGTAATTTGCATCTAACAGCAATAAAACACCAAAAGTTCAGAAAGTTTGATACAATTGGAGATATAAACATTCTTATTTATAACGCAAGACTAGATATTAAGTTAAATTGGTCCAAAAAGGAAATACACAGACCATGATGCATTAAACATAGAGGGTGAATTACAGACACAGAAATAACTTAAGTTATTAAACAGCTCACTACAAAACAACCAGTAGGTTATAGATGAAATAAAAGTGAAAATCAAAGATTCCTGGGGAAAAAACTTGAGAAAAATGCAAGAATTATGAGAATTTGTGGGACGTGGCAAAAGTTGTATTCAAAGGGAAATTTATGGCTTTACAAGCATTATTCAGGAAGAAAAGGTTTACATAAATCACATAATGACTCAGATTAAGATATTAGAAAATGAGAAACAATCTGAGCTGAAAGTAGGTAGGCAGAATAAAATAAACAGAGCAGAAATTAAATAACTGAAAACCCGCCCAAAATCCAAAAGTTCAATGAAAGCAAACTTAAAGATTACTTTTAGTTGACTTCATAGAAACTATTTGGAAGTGTGTTTGTTTCTTAATTTTTCTGGAAGAGCTTGAAAATAATTGGTAGTAGGTCCTCTTTAAATATGTAAATTAATTCATTAATAATTCCATCTGATTCTGGGCTTATGAGAATACTTTTGATTAACCTTTCAATAATTCTCAATAGTGATGGTTGGCTTATTGAGTTCATATTGATTCAAACTTGGTAGATTATAGGAGTTACAAATGTATCCATTTCTTCCAGGTTCTCTTTTATTGTGGCATAAAGATTCTAAAAGTAATCTTTGAGTACACTTTGAATTACTGTAACATCTGTTCTTATATTTCCCTTTTCATCTTTGATTCTATTTATTAAGTTTTTCTCTGTTCCCTCTACAAGCCAAGAAAGGAAAGAGGAAGGAGGAGACACCTGACATTCTTCCTGCTATCCCTATTAAAGCTCCCATAGACACTGTGTTTCACATAGTGAAGTTGCTCAATCCACAAGGGAAGATCACCCTGCTTCATTTTGATCCCTGGCATCCCATATGGTCCCCCAAACTAGAAGCTATTTCTGAGCGCAATTCCAGGAGTAACCCATTAACATCACTAGCTGTGGCCCTAAAAACAAAACAAAACAAAAACAAAACTATGAAATATACTAATGAATAAAGAGAAAAGTAATAAGCTCAGAATTTTTATTGCTGTATTTTACTCACACATCTTATTAAGATTAACTATGCCAAATTACGAGATCATGTTTGGCTTCTGTTTTTTTTTTTTTTACTATTTTTTTATTTTTATTTTGACCAAAGTGGATTACAAATCTTTCACAATAATTTTTAGGTACATAGTGATATTGAATCAGGGGCACTCCCACCACCAATGTTGCCCTTCCTCCACCCTTGTTCCCAGCATGCATCCCACATCTCCCTCCTTTACCACCCGTTTGCTAGTATAAGTGGTCCCCTCTGTGTCTAGCATGTCTGATCATTTTTTTTTATTTCTACTTAATGTTCATATGACTATCTGGTCTTGGTACCAACCATTGTTTCCCCCCTCAATTTGTGAGGTGAAATAAGATGGTTCAAATTATGTGGTTCTTTTTGAAGAATATAAAATGAAATAAAATTGGGCAAAATCAAACAAGCAAGAAATGGGAGGAGTCCTTCTAGAGGCTATAAATATCAGTTTAAGAAAAGAAAGAGAAAGGGGGAGACCTAACAACAATACTAAATTTTTTTTTTAAAAAATCAAACAAAAAACTCGAAAAGCACCATAGCAATAAAGATACCAACCACACAATAACCATAGTCCTGAAATAAAAATCAAAACAAAGCACACACAATAAAAGAAAACCCACAGGGAAAAACAACCACAAGCAACAATAGTAAAACCAAAAAAATAAAATAAAAATTTAATTTTTGCTACTCTCTCTCTTTTTCTTGCATAGGCACAGTAAATTTTGGAAAATTATAAAGGGAATTTCCTTGGCCTAAGAGATACAGGGTTTCTCTGCCCTTGAAGTATACTGTCAAGGGAATAACTAAAGGCTCCATACATGTTCTTTTACTCTCCCCTTGGTCCCTTGGTGGTGTTTCAAATCTTTCTGATCCATCATAGATGATAAAATTCTGCCTCTATAGCTAGAAATCTTGGTATTTGCACAGGTCAAAGGATGGAGCCAAGGATGGAGTCTTTCTTTACATTTCTAGGAGTTCTGTTCCATTATTGTTATTTTAATCAGTCTTCTGTAGTTGTTTTTTGCCCCAATGCTAGGATGAAGCATAAAATAAAGTCTTCCTTATGTTTCCAGAAGATCTGCTCAGTTGCAGTTGTTTCATTCAGACCTCTGGAGTTAGAGATCTTGGTTGTTGTACAGATCATAGAACAAGGCCTAGACTAGGGTCTTTTTTATTGGTCCAGGGATAAGTTCTGCCCAGTCATGGTTATCACAGTCAGTCTTCTATAGATATTGAAGTTGGTTTTCGTACCAAGCAAAGAATGACATGTCTTCTGAATTCATCTTATCGTTTGGAGGTGATGTAAGACAACCTGCTCTTAGTCCAAGTTATTGCCATTTTCTCATCATTTGGATGTCATATCAAAACCGGTGCATGTTGGTGTCAGAGCAGTATTCAGAATGTCTCAGAGGGAGTTTGGTTCCTGGAGCCCTTGCAGAGAACTGTGTCAGTTCTATGTCTGAGATCTAGAGTTCAGGGTTGGACTGTCACTGTCTAATCACATGGAGTCTAAATTAGGATCACATGACATATGTTCAAGGTGGGAGGTGCCCCTGTATTGTAAAGTATATGAGTTCCTATCCATAGTAAATAAGAGCTTGTTTCAATATGTAAAATTTCCCCCTTTTAGCATGCCTTTGCAAGAAGAAATGGTAATATGTTATATTGCTGGTGCATTTAGGGATGAGGCTCCATCATTTTTGTGCTCTTGTTTTGAGCTGAGCTATTATCCTCAGCAAGACTTTTTCTTGTAGGTTTTTGTATCAAGCAGAACCAAAACAGGTGGAGTTAAGGAAGAAGAAAAAACAGAAACAAGACAATAAATATAAAGGAAAAATAAATAAAAATAAGTTTAGAAATATTAAAGGAACAAAGTGATACAGGAGACTACCTTTCATTTGGGGATAAACAGGTTAAGAGGTAGTATTATATAGGTCTTAAACTTATAAAGGAAATATAGGCTTCCCCATTGTCTTTTGAGATTTTCTTGTGTGGGGTGGAATCCAAAGCACATTTTCACCACATACCCTGGTCTTGTAGAGATTGAGAAACGTTTTGCAACAGAAAGGGCTCAGGTAGAGTTCTTGCACTAGGTAACCTTCTGGAGCTGAGTTCAGTATCACACAGCAGTCCACATTTGGTGGAGGTGAGAAGGAGGGCCACAGAGCATGTGTCAGCAGAGGTGTTAGTTGTAGAGTCTTGCTGGGGGAAGAGATGTGGGGCTGGGTGGGTGTCCATTCACTTGGGAGCTGGGTGATGTCTTATTGGAGCAGGAGGTCAGTCTTGATACCTAGTGGGTTAACAACTTAGGGAAAAAGCATTAATAAGGCAGGATATCAGATTGAAAAATTGGGGTTAGGGGATAGTAGGACTTCTGAAGATGGAGAGAAGGGATAGTATATAGGAGGGGCTATATACATTATAGGCATGGGTTGTTTACAATTTAGGTTTGGCTCTCATAGAGGAGTCCTTTCTCTATGTACTCATGCCCAC
>PVKC010024208.1:0-16968 GCA_004027635.1 Crocidura indochinensis | reverse complement strand
AAGGAGCCAAGCCTCCCTCACTTCCCTTTATCTTCCCTCTCATGATTCTATTCTAGAAATGCATTCCAAAGGGTAACTGGTGAAATAAAGCCTCCACCTTTCTTTTCTGGCTCCTCTACAGAAAAAATAATGTCACACTGCACTTAAGTTTGAAACAAGCAGGAAGATTGAAAGGGTAACATGGTGGAGCAGGGGGGTTGCCTTCAACCCATGAGGTTTTACACTCTGTTGTTTTCAGCCGGTTTCAGGATTCTTTGAAAAAGAAACACAATGTGTCCTGTGGACTTTGGGCTCATTTTCTGATTTCTTTGAATCAAGTGCCAGATGAACACCCTTTGTTTGCTCAAACAAAGATGCAGAATGATCCCAGCTCTGTGCTCAATTATGGTCATCAAATCCAGGATGTCTACTGAATGGTTCAAGTCATTTTGTAAGGATGGTCATGGTCAAGAAAGACTGAAACAAAAACTGATGGTTTGTTGCTTCTTTCCTGTCTAATACTTATAGCACATTTGAGGATTTAAACCCCAACTTGCTGTCTTCTCTTCACATGTGGACAATAGAGCTGACCATCCAGATCTGACAGCAGCTGTGTGTGAGCAGATACCTGAAAGTCCACCCTCAGACATGTTTACTATCCACACCCTTACTTGTAATCCCTTTCTGAACCCAGACTATAAAAACCTCTACTAGTGAGTGACTTAACTGGAATTTCTCTGCTCCTCCTCAGAGATTTCCCTATCCTTTCCCTCTGGTGCCTTTCTAAATTATTTAACCTAGAGTAACACAAACCTTGTTAGTTTATTGTATTCAATATCTCAGTTTATATAAAACTGCAACTTCCATGTTGTGAATTAATTGTAGTTCACAAGGTCTCAATTCTTTTATTTACTTTTAAAACTAAAACAAAATATGATGTATGGTACTTTTTTTTTTTGCAGAACAGAAATAATCCCTATAGAATTCAGTATTTCACAGATACCATTCAGGACCTAGATGAGTGAATGGAAATCCCACTTTAAATTGTTTTAATGAAAAGAACACTCCTCAGGAGACGTGAGGCCTTTTAGAGCACTTAGCTTTCCCTGGCTTCCTGACCAATATACCCTCAGTCACTAACCAGATTCATTAAATCTGTTGGAGACTCAAGGCTCTTTTAGAGCACTTAAGCTTCTCCTGAACAGAGATAAGGCATTCCTGGCCATGACCTTGAGCCTTTCTTAGCAGTCTGCAAGTATTCTGTGCAGGAAGAGCCGCACATCAACACTTCTAAAAGATGTTCCAAGGTGAACTAAGAGTAAAATCAAAGTAATACATATCTGTTGAACAAATATCTAATTGAATTTTTAAAAAGTAAAGTGAATGTGAATTGAGAAATGTTTAAGAAATAGAAGAATTTAGTGTATCCAGAGTAAAAACTGATTCTGTGACTATTTTTAAACGAAGTGGTTGATTCATCATCTTTCATTATTTTCCAGATCTTGAGAAACAAAGAAACAATTAAAAGAGGCAGAAAGGAAGAATGAGAAAGAACTGATGAGCACAAAAAGATGGAAGGTATGAAAGAACATGATTCTGCTAGATGGGTAAAAATGTGTGTGGAGTTTGTTGCTTTTTAGTTGAGGTATAACTAACTCAAAGCACAGGTGGGGCCCAGGAAATAGCATGGAGGTAAGGCGTTTGCCTTTCATGCAAAAGGTCATCGGTTCGAATCCTGGTGCCCCAATATGGTCCCCCATGCCTGCCAGGAGCAATTTCTGAGCATGGAGCCAGGAGTAACCCCTGAGCACTGCCGGGTGTGACCCAAAAACAAAACAAAACCAAAAAACAAAACAAAACAAAACAAAACAAAACAAAACAAAACAAAAAACAACACAGGTAAGTTCATCTCCTCTGTCTTGCATTGCAATGGAATTTTTCTTAATTTCACATAAGAAGAAAATGGAGTTAAATCACATGTGTAGCATCAATTAGCACGCCAGGTCCACGTGCTCCTGCATTTCCCCAAGCTCAACCAAATATCTAGGTACCCAAAAACATTGTAGCTTCCCAAAATCAGAGAGACTTTCCTCCAGTCTAGGGGGAATGGGAGATAGAATAAAAGGATGAAAGGGTCAGCACAAGGTTTCTCTCTTACTCTGCTTCCATTTATCTTTTCTTGGAAGCATTTCTCAAATCCCCTTGGCACATATGTACTCACTATATTGAAAAATCCCTCCATCACCCAAACAAACATCCATTCTTCATCTCCTTTATAACTGAAGGCTAAAGACCTAAGAATAGTTATAATTTTAGGGAATATCAAAGGCACTGAGCTCAAGCAGACTAGAAAAAAGGGGGACCAAAAGGACTTGTCTCATCTCTCACCTTCTGTGTCTCCCAAATCTGACCATTGAACACCATTATCTACAATCCAATCAGGCACTTCCAACTGTGCCTTGACCCCTGGGAGAACCTCCATCTTTGTTGCCCCACTCCCTCACTATGCACTTTCAGACACTTTCCAATCCTCAAGAGGCACCACTCAAACCTTAACTCCACCATGAATTATCAGCTACTCTAGCAAAAGGGAAGGCTTTAAGCAGTGAGTCTGACAGAGATCTGCACTCGGAGCCTTGCAGCTTCTGGTCTTCCTCTCTGAGCTCCATTTCTCCTTAATAAAATCAAGGCAAATTAAGCTCCACTTTGAGGGGAGGAATGTGTAGGATATGGCAGTGGCCAACTGTCCAACTCCTGTACCTGGAATGTTACCATTAGTCTTAAAAATGGAACGATACTCAGTTTCCTTATGAACAGGACCTGTGGTCCCTTATCTTAAAAGACTTCCCCACAATGCTCCCTCTGTACCTCATACTACCTTCTGTTTCCTCCTTCTTTAGGGGTTATGGGGGTATAAAGTTTTATAGATTTTTCTGCTTTAAGAATCTGATAAAAACAATTATCTCTCCACAAAATCAGACCCAATACAACTCAATTTGCAAAGTTATTTTTTGCATGTCTTTCTATTGATCCATTTTAATTATCTAAATGCCACTCTGAGGAAAGTATGATTTGATAGCTAATTTTGAATAGGAGATATTGAAGTCAGTGGAAGTAAATGAATTGACCAAGGTTATGTGGTTTCAGAACCGGGAGGGCACAGAATTTCCATGTGGGCATGCCACCTGTCTACTTTGTGATTCAAGAAATCTTTAGATCATAAGAATGTTTGTCTGTAGTTCTGTGATCTTCATTGCTACTCCAGGAATTCACAGGGTTTCGGGTGAGAATTGCATGGAATTATGTTGTGAAAACAGTTTGCAATTTGTAATACATGAATTATTACTACTCATTATGATTGCTTTTCTTTTACTGTTTAGGCCTCACATGCAGCTTTATACCACATGTTTCTCGAGGAGCTGAAAAACATATTCTTGCCAATGAGTTGCTCTCTCTGGCCAGTCAAAGCACTCAACCCAACTTCTTTCTAGTTACCTCCACTTCCTTCCTTTTTCTATGTTCTTACAGGGCCGTTCTGGCTTCAGAAGACTGTATATACAGCTTCAGACTGATATTGGGACTTGTGCAATGAATGATCCAGACCAGTGGTCGGCAACCCGAGGATTTCTGTGTGGATACTTGCATGCAGAATATTCTCATTAAAAACTTATTGAAACTAAAAACAGTGTGCCATCCTATGTATTTTCGGCCTTAAAAAATATGGCTCTCATAATAAATTTCAATCGTGGTTTTGGCGAGATTTGGCTCAGTTGAAAATAAGGTTGTCGACCACAAATCCAGGCAATCTGAAAAACATCGTTCCTACTCCCCAGTACAATAAGACCTGAGATTCATCAGACTTTGGAATACTTGCAGGGGGCTTATCTGCAAAACCCAACAAGAGATATCCAGATAGCCTCTAAAGCTGAACACAGAGTCTTAAATGTAATAGACATTAGTATTGGTAAGTACCAAAGTTGCAGAAGAAAAGAGTTCACAATAATTAGTAAAAGATGTTCTGCTAGGGTATAAATATTTAGCTCAGAGCTGGCTGGTATGGTAGACCCCACCAATGGCTTCCCATTCTCTGCCAACTTTGTGCTCTCCCTAGGGGCCCTGTAGACAGCAGCTTCCTGCAGAAAAGTCATCTCTCATTGCAGCCTCACGGGCAAACAAATCAAACCATCCTGCTTAGGAACAGGAGCCCAGAATTCTGTGTTGAATTTCTCATGACATTAGCAAAGCACTCAGGCATCTCTCCATGGAATTACAACCCTATTATGTACAATTGAGTATACATTACTCCTTATTTTCATGTCATTAGCTGGGATAAGGCTATTTCTTAGGCACTGAAGTATGTAAGAGTTACTCAGGGACAGAAAATGCTGAACCAGGGGAGTAAGATGCAACATAGGAAATGGTAGGAGTTTCTTTTCCTCTTTTTTTTAACAATACATTTGCATATCAAAGGGGATAATTTAATAAATATAAACTGGTAGAAATTGCTGTGTTCTTTACTTTTATTCTTATTTTTGGCTAATTGTCTGAATACATGTATATTGATTAGATTTCAAAAATAATACAGACCTTGGTGCAGGATTGAGAAGAAAGTGCTTTTCTTAAAGCCTGTAACACATATTTTTAATGAAAGTAGCAGCTACTAAATTGTTATAGTATAAATTTCTTCTTTTTTTTGGCCACACCCGTTTGATGCTCAGGGGTTACTCCTGGCCAAGCGCTCAGAAATTGCCCCTGGCTTGAGGGGACCATGTGGGACGCAGGGGGATCAAACCTCGGTCCTTCTTTGGCTAGTGCTTGCAAAGCAGACACCTTACCTCTAGCACCACCTCATCAGCCCCTATAGTATAAATTTCAAAAAATAACCTATGGAGATAGATGAGCTCATAAGTTAAATCATTAAAGTTCACATCCTGGTTAGTCTGTTATCCCTCAGTGATTTCTTCTCTCTTAACCTCAGTTTTCTTACCTGTAGGAAGGAACATCATATGATTTATCTGTACTAATAAAGAAAAATATCTTGGTTCAATCCATGGTCATGATAGGTCCTTGGTTAATACTTGTTAACTTTTTTTGAGGGGAGATTTTGGGCCACAGTCAGTGACATTCAGGGGTTACTTCTGGCTATGCACTCAGAAATAGCTCCTGGCTTAGGGAATCATATGCCAGTGGTACCGCTTGTACCACTGCTCCTGCCCCACTTGTTAATTTTTATAAAAATTAATTGTTTTTTTTAAAACATAAGCTTTATGACTTTGTCTTTTCTATCCTCAGAGTACACTAGCAGAAGCATTTATACAATAGTATTAATAAGAGTATAGGAAGCAAAATATTGATTTTTGCTGCTGGGAAGCATGTGAGCTTCAGAAAGATGAGAAATTCCAGTCTCATCTTGAGGAATAAGAAAGTTGCATCAAATAGGAGCACAAAGCTCTATGAAGGACAAAGTCACAGCCACAGTAGCATTATTGCTTGAAGGTAGAAGGCACTAGGGCCCAGAACACAAACATGATAAAGCAGCTAATGATGCCATATCTGGGTCACAGGGGATTTAATCCAAGCTGTCCCACAGAAGGCAACCAGGGTGTGCTTTGAGCTTGAGGAATGAGGTGAGAGCAGTTTTTCTGACATTGATGGTGAAGGAGCTCAGTGAGTATCAATGATGCCAAAGGTTCCTCAAAAACATAAAAAAAAACCCAAAAGGAGGAGAGGATGTTGTTTGTGATTGTCACAATTATATTATATCCCAATGATCCATGGATTCTTATTTGTTGACATTAGAGGCACTTTCATCAGTGAGTATTCTCACTCTGAAGGTGTTGATCCACATGTCATTCATATACTTCTATCGTCTGGCTTGATAAAAATATCAACCTGAATAAGCATGCTGAGTTTGTGCTTTAGAAATCCACTGTCTAAGACCTTAGACCAAGCTCTGGATAATTAACAAGAAGGAGCTTCAGATTTTGGTGGGGTTCATATTTGAACAAGAAATGGGAAAAAAGAAGAGCACTCACAAGGATTTCTATAGTTTCCAGGATGAAAGTAGGTTTTCTTATTTTGTTTTCTATGATTTGAAATCAACTCTTCAGTCAGCCAAGCCAAACTTCCCAGGAGCAGGCTAAAATTAAAGACAGGAAATAGAGTTTCTATGGGTCTTCAACCCAACTCATGTCTTTTTGACTGTTGGGTCCAAATTGTTTTGTTGGGAGCTGAAAGCCAGCCTGGGGAAACTTCCATACTTCCGGTAGCCCAGGGTCTGCTTCCCTTTCATATCAACTCCCACAGCACACAGCACTGTAGTGTGGAGGCACCTACACACCTGGCTTAGAAGTGTTTCATGCTGCAAATGAGGAAACTGTATCTTCAGGAAAAGCTTTATGAAAGAGAAATGTTCTGCTTCCCCCAGATGTCCTGACTACACACAGACAGCTGAGGGAATCTATGAAGGAAAAGAGAAGGAAAGAGAGACAGGAAGGGAGACTGTGTTATATTGACATAAGTTTCCACCAAAATTACCTGGTAATTTACCCTGGCAGTTAAAGAAAAGTGTCTGTTTACTATGGTCCCATCAAAATTTCCCCCAGAGATTTGTCAGCACGGTTTCAAGAGATGAAAACAAGGATACCTTTCAAGGCCCTCATCAACTGTCAGTTGTATGCCATGCATCACCCATTTTTACATCCTGTAATTAAATCAGTGAGTCTCTCAGACTGTCTCTGTTTCTAAATTACATGGAATGAGGATCCTTCCCATCGTGGCTCACATACAATTTGTGCTGTCACTGTCTGACTGGAGAAATGGTAAAGAAAAAGAAGCAAAGTCCATTTGGGAATTTCATTCAACCAGAGAATGCCAACTGAGACAAGAGGTAGGCAGCCTTAAACACATTTTATTAACAAGGTGTTCTTGGGTCCCCAGCACTGCAGAGTGGAATGCAAGAAAATAAAAGATTAGGATTGGTTCCTTGGCATTCATATTTTTAAAGAATGAACTCCTTCTTCATTTTGCAAGTGGCACATGTGTTCACCTCAGTGATGAACTGAGGTTTTTGCACAAATTATTAAGGATTCTCTCCAGAAAACTCGAGGTAATTGCTTCAATGTGTCAATAGAGATACAACTTGTGATCAGACTAAGAAGATTAGAGACAAACATCAAAGAAAAAATGAATTACATTGCCTAAGAGTTAAAAAGATGGACCCAGCCCTAGTTCAAATGCTAATTCAACCACTGATTAACTGTGTCACCTTAACACATTTTTAAATCCACTCCAGGATGAAATTCCCTTAGCTGCAAAACATGCATCGCAGCAGTATTTATAAATCTTATCTGTGAGATGTTTGAGGGGCTATAGTGTACATGGTAAAGATTAAATAAATATCATCTGTTATTAAAGTGCAACGCTTTTCAGGCAAGTAGGAGAGATCATAAAATTGCATAAGTTCTTTGATTTGTGATGAAGACACTCCAGAGTTTAATCATTGCTGCTTTAACCTCCTGACATGGCTCCAGATGAATTAAAACTTACCGTATTTTTCATACTATAAGCTGCACTCCCCCACATCCCAAAGATGGGGGAAAATATCTGTATCTTATGGAGCAAATCCTGCCCGGAGCTGAAGCCTAAGTGCAGAGAAGGAGAGCAGATACGCCCCCTTTATTGCGCAGACATACCATATAGTACGAGCAATCAGGTTAATGCACTTTCACCGTCACATATAGAGCTTTAGTGACTGGTAGGGTGGTGCAGTGGTAGGGCACTTGCTTTGCATACGCTAACCTAGGACGGACCATGGTTAGATCCATCAGCATCTCATATGGTCCACCAGGCCAGAAGCGATTTCTGAGTACATAGCCAAGAGTAACTCCTAAACATCACAGGGTGTGCCCTCCCCCAAAAAGCAAAAACAAAAACAAAACAAAAAAAGACTATTTAATCACTACTGTGACTTTTATTTCATTTTATATTAATAAAAAAGTATTTAAAATGTTTTTTAATTTTCTGATGTTAAAAAAAAAAGTTAGGTAAATGTGTTTAGCCAGCTGGAGACCTGCATAGTGTAATTATACTTCAGTCTTTGCAGGCTGGCTGTTGTCAGCTGCTATCTCCTGAGGGTGTTGCTTTTATTAAATATTTTAGTATATCATTTGCTTTAAAATATGTTTTATTTTTGTTTTCCTCACCTAAAAACTATGTGTGTCTCTCCTGATGGCTGTATAATATTCCATTGTGTATATGTACCACAGTTTCTTTAGCCATTCATCTGTTGAGCATCTGGGTTATTTACTAAGTCAGGCTATTGTAAATAACGCTGCAATAAAGGTAGTTGTGCAGAAGGCATTTTTGTATTGTGTTTTTTGTTCCTAGGGTGTATCCCTAGGAGTAGCATAGATGGATCATATGAGAGCATTGTATCCCTAGGAGTAGCATAGCTGGATCATATGGGAGCTTAATTTCTAGTTTTTAAAGGAATCTTCATATTGTTTTCCATAAAGAATGGACTAGATGGCATTCCCACCAGCAGTGAATGAGAGTTCCTTTCACCTCACATCCCCACCAGCATTTATTGTTCTTGTTTTTTGTGATGTGTGCCAATATCTGTAGAGTGCAATGGTACCTCATAGCTGTTTTGATTTGTATCTCCCTGATTAGTAATGTGGAGCATATTTTCATGTGTCTTCTGGCCATTCGTATTTCTTCTTTGAGAATGTACCTATTTCTTCTCCTCATTTTTTTGATGGGCTTAGTTTTTTTCTTGTTAAGTTCTGTCAGTACCCTGTATATCTTAGACATTAGCCTCTTATCTGATGGGTATTGAGTAAGTAGTTTCTCCTAGAGATAAAGTCATGATATTTTCCTATACATGGATGGAAATGGAAACTATTATGCTGAGTGAAATAAGTCAAAGGGAGAGAGACAGACACAGAATAGTCTCACTCATCTATAGCTTTTAAGAAGAATAAAAGATAATATTGTAGGGGCTGGAGTGGTGGCACAAGCAGTAGGGTGTTTGACTTGCAAGTGCTAACCTAAAACAGATTGCAGTTTGATCCCCTGGACTCCATATGGTCCCCCAAGCCAGGAACAATTTCTGTGCACATAGCCAGAAATAACCCCTGAGCATCACCGGTTTTGGATCAAAAAGCAAAAAACAAAACAAAACAAAACAAAACAAAAAAACAGACATTATTGTAATAATGCCCAGAGACAATAAAGATCAGGCCTGGAATGACACAGGCTTAGGATATGAAGCTCATCACAAAGAGTGGTGAATCCCAATTAGAGAGATAATTGCACTAACAGCTAACATGACAATGTCCCTGAGTGAGAGAAGTAGAATGCCTATATCAAATACCGGCAGGGGGAAGGGAGGAGGGAGATGAAGGTCATTGGTGATGGGAATGTTGCACTGGTGAAGGAGGGTGTTTTTTTTTTTCAAACTAAACCCCTACTACAATCATATATGTAATCATGGTGCTTAAATAAAGATATTATTAAAAGAAAAGAGTAAGACCTAAGGATAGGAACTTTTCAGTTGTCTTTGAGCTAATAAAAAGAAAATCCACTTTAGTGTAAAAACAAAACAAACAAAACAAAACCATGTGCATCTTATGGTCAGATGTGTCATATAGAGCAAAAAATATGATAGTTTCCTTGTTAATGCAATGCTGGTACTGACTAATAAAAAAACAAGAGAGTGAATGTTAAAGTTTCAAAGAGTGATCTATCTCATCTAAGACTGAATCTTAAAGAGCTGAAGTAGGTGTATAAAGCTGGTCAAAGGAGGAAGAAAACAATATGAAGCTCACCACAAAGATTAGTGAGTGTAAAAAGGAAATAACTACACTAAGAACTATAATGACTATTTTAATGAGTAAGAGAGATAGAATATCTGTTTCAAACACACGCAGTGGTAGGGAAGGAGGGAGAGTGGCTATTGGTGGTAGGAATGTTCCGTTTCTGGGTGTGTTCCATTTATGACTGAAACCTAACTACAATTATGTTTGTAATCATGGTATGTAGAGTATTCTTAGAATTATTCTATGTTATTAGTTCTGTGCTTGTCATCCCACCTGGATCTCTCAGGTGGGGGCGATTGAAAGAGAAATAAAAGAGCTTGTGGGGGAGGATATGGAGGCTTTTTTGCCAGAGCTGACGGCTGGGGTGGATGGCTGATTGAGCTGTCGTCAGACTGTCGAGAAACTCTCTTTGCCAAACCTTTGATACCCTAACTTCTTTGTCTGAAGTGGACTATTTGTGGCGGATTTGTTGCCAGGGTCTCCTCCAGGAGGAGGACGGAAGAATGAGGTTTAATCTTTCTCTCTGGGAGTTACTTTTGGACTCGAAGACCATCAGCAAGGGGTTTGACCTCCCCCCACATGGTATATATGTATATATATATATATATATATATATATATATATATATATATATAAAGATTTTTTTTTTAAATTACGTTCTCTGCTTGACATTCTATGTCAGTGAAGGTTCAATACCTATCCAGGTTTTGCATTTCTTTGTGCTTCCACAGGTATCACTCATGTACCTTTCTCCAAGAGCTTCTTCTGCTCTCAGAAGATAATGCCAAAAGACACATGAAAAAATGTTCCTTGTCACTAATCATCAGGGAGATGCAAATCAAAACAACGATGAGATATCATCTCACACCACAGAGATTGGCACACATCACAAAGAATGAGAACAATCGGTGCTGGTGGGGATGTGGAGAGAAAGGAACTCTTATCCACTGCTGGTGGGAATGCCGTCTAGTCCAACCTCTATGGAAAGCAATATGGAGATTCCTCCAAAAACTGGAAATTGAGCTCCCATTCGACCCAGCTATTCCACTCTTAGGGATATACCCTAGGAAAACAAGAATACTGTACAAAAATCCCTTCCTCGCACTATTCACAATAGCCAGGCTCTGGAAATAACCAAGAAGCCCTTCAACAGACGAATGGCTAACGAAACTGTGGTACATATACACAATGGAATATTATGCAGCCATCAGGAGAGATGAAGTCACGAAATTTTCCTATACATGGATGTACATGGAGTCTATTATGCTGAGTGAAATAAGTCAGAGGGAGAGAGAGAGATGCAAAATAGTCTCACTCATCTATGGGTTTTAAGAAAAATAAAAGTCATCTTAGCAATAATCCTCAGAGAGAATGAGAGGAAGGGTGGAACTACCAACTCACTTCATTGAGCTCACCACAAAGAGTGGTGAGTGCAGTTATAGAAATAACTACACTGATAACTACCATAATCATGTGAATGAATGAGGGAACTGGAAAGCCTGTCTAGAGTACAGGTGGGGGTGGGGTGGTATGGAGGGAGATTTGGGACAATGGTGGTGGGAATGTTGCACTGGTGAAGGGGGGGGGTCTTTACATGACTGACACCTAAGCACAACCATATCTGTAATCAAGATGTTTAAATAAATTAAAAAATATATTAAAATAAATTTTAAAAAAGAAGATCATGTAAGAGGCATTCATTCTTTATTTTAAATCCCTTTGGCTGATCTTTTTTTTATATCTTTAAACGCTGTAATTACAAATATGATTGTAGTTGTATGATTTCAGTCATGTAAAGAACACCCCCTTCACCAGTGCACATTCATTCCCACCACCAATGTTCCAAATTTCCCTCCTCATCTTTCTGATAGCGTGGTATTAAGTACACCACCAGGAAGGTTGCTTGCTACCCTACTACAGAATTCATTAAAACACCATGGGAGTGATGGAGCAACCAAAACTATGTATGTAATGAAAAGAAGAGACAGGCCTTCCTGACAGTCATATACTTTCTTAGAATATTATTTTTTATTTTTTGAATGTTATTTTATTGAAATCATTGTGATCTAAAAAGTCCTCCATCCATCATTGAATTTCAGATATACAATGAATCATGGTCATTCTCACCAAGTATCACCTCCCTTTATCAATGGACCTAGAGTACATCCTATCTGAACTCTTTGCCCCCTGGCCTGCCAATCTAACAGACTAATTTAAGTTTAGATTTTTGAAGTTTGGGTTTCTTGATTCTTTTGGTGATAACTTTGCATGGATATTTAGTTCTGTTCTTGTTTTCTCCACCAATTCACCTGACACCACTTGGCTCTTGACACCCATCCTTCTTTTTTCTTTTCTTCTTAATTTTAGAGAAAAATGCAGAAATGTGAGGTAAAACAAAGTAATTTGTAACCCAGAATTCTATGAAAAAGGCAGGAGACCCTATTAAAAAAATAAAAAATGTTCAAAAAGAGGGGGGGAGAATGGCAGGTTTTTTTTTGCATATTCTGTTGAATAACTTCCCTGGAGTCATGGAAGGTAATCTGATAATTTTGACTGACCTTCTCTCCCAAGGAAGGACCATTGGGCCAGGCATGGAATAGTTTATGATAGCTGCTTATCATAGACATATGTCTGTCTTTTCCTCCATGATTCCTTGGATCTGTGTATGATGACTTATTTTGAAGCATCTTGGAAAATCCCAAGAGAGGCATTATAGGAGCCACTTTCCCCTTTCTTGAGAATTTGTGGGACATGCAATCATGAGCTTATAATGTAGACACATGACTAAATTGGTTCTTATGTTTAGACAGATCTGATAGTAGCCGTTTAATAAATGCCTTTTAAAACTAATGAAGCTTACATACGCTATTCTGTTGAATCATCACCACCTTCTGATGTAAGTAGTAGTTAAATCATCTCCATTTTATAAATAAGCCATTTTGGAGTAACACATTTGCTCAAACTTGCACCGTTTGCAAAATCAGAGACACTTGAACAAGGGAACTAGCTTGCTTCCAATTTATCATACAGGTTATAGCAATTTGCTTAATTCTCACAAAAGCATTTGGAGTAGTTGCTGTTATCCTTCCACATAGATAGAAGATGAGGAAACAGTGTGACACCCCTTATAAGTAGTAGAACTGGAATGGATTTCCAGGTTTGTTCACTCCAGAGAACTCAAAAGCATGAAAGTCATGGACCCACATGGCTCTCCTCAAACAGAATTCCACATGCTTAATGCTAAAAGGGTTATCAAATATATAATCATAATCTTACATTGTATTCCTTTCTACCAATGATAAGGAAACATGTTTGGAAATGCTCAATCTTCTGAAAACTATCATAGATATGAGGAGAAATCCAGAAGTATTTTACAATCAGGCCAGAGATGGATTCTGTACATTTAAAGTAGGAACCAGAAAATACACAGTCTATTTTTACATGATCCTATCCTGATAATAATATTTACATTTGTAGAAGATCATAAAAATTTAAATGAAAGTAAGTAATATATAGTAAAGCTTTGGGTGCTGCTCAAAGGACTACAGTCTATGATTCACAGATGTGGGTCCCAAGTTTGATCCCTGGAACTGCAAGGGTATCTGAGTAACTCCAGGACTGAACTCTGAGCACTGATCTGGGTAAAACCCTACCTTGATAAACACACACACACACACACACACACACACACACCACAATAAATGAAGATGTGATAGAGACCCAACATGACCTGAAAAATAAAAGAACATATCTTTTTGTTGTTGTTGTTGTTGTTGTTTGTGTGGAGGAAGCAGTTGGACATTGGGCCATTATTGGGTGTGCTCAGGCTTATTTCTGGTTTTCTCAGGAATCACTCTTGGTAGTGTTCAGGGCTGTGTATGAAGTACTGAGCATATAAACCATGTCTGCCAAGAGTGAGGTAAACTATTTACCTGGTTTGCTATTGCTCTGGCCTTCTGTTTGGCCTTTTACAATGAAGGTTTATTGATCCCTGGTCTAAGCCATTAATATCCAAACCTAAACACATATCAACTCACCTGGAGGCCTTTTTTTTTTATCAGAACCTGGGTACATACCTACCCTAGCACATTTAAATGAGAATCTCTTGCAAAGGCCACTCAGGCCCAAGTGAGTATTATAAACCAACATATTGAGAGCCAGTGAATAGAGAAAAAAAATCAAAGGGTACTTTGTAGAAAATGTTTTGTTTAAATTTTTAAAATGTCATAAAGAACTTCTGTAGGTGAATGCCAAGATCTACCAGATCCAAATTGGAACGGTTTGGAAAGATAAAATAAATATTTGCATAGTAAATAGAAGGAATCAGTGGTCTTTTTCAGGGAGAAAACGGGCTGTGCAGAAAAGGGTTTTGAAGAGTTAACCAAGATAAGATGGCATCAGCAGCCCAGGAGAGAAAAACCAGACAGGATAACCAAAGCAGTTAGAGATTGAATTTGCAATAACTCTTACAAGTTTTGTCTTGATCTTTGCTGAGCGGAGTACCTGTCTTTTACTTTCAAACTTTAGCAATGGTCACCCCTTTGGTGTTTAATGGGAGGAAGGGATGAAACTGTATGGGAACTAGAGGCTGAGTGTGAATGATCAATAAATGATAAGCAGTTGTACCTAGATCTAAGAAGATACCAGTCAGGTTACTATATCACTATTTAAATCATAAAGAAAAATTTCAGAAATTTATGGAATTTGGGAACATCCACAGAGTAGATCCTGTGTTTACAGACATTTTATAGATTTAACTCTTGTACCTCCTTACCCACTTTTCTAGTCTTCATATAATTTTATCATTTTGTCCTTCAAATGATAAAAAATAATTTCCTTTAAAAGCAATCGAGTTTAATCAGATATATAAAGCTCATTTTCTCAGAAATAAATGATGTGTTCCTCTTTTATTTTTTAAATTATATTCTGTTCTTTATATTTTTCTACTTTGGGTGGAGTAGGCCATTCCAAGTGGTGAGCAGGAGCTATTATGCTATTATATATCATAAATAAACCCTGGTAGTACTCATAGCGCCATTTATGATGCCAAAGACAGAACATGGTTAGCTCTATGCAAGGCAAATGCCTTGTTTCCCATACAATTTCTCTGACCCCCAAATCCCTCTTTTTATTATTTATTTATTTTTATTTAGGGTTTTTTTGGGGGGTCACACCCAGCAGCATTCAGGGGTTACTCCTGGCTTTATGCTTAGAATTTTTTCCTGGCAGACTTGGGGGGCCATATGGGATGCCAGGACTGGAACCACCATTCTTCTGTATGCAAGGCAAATGCCCTACCTCCATGCTATCTCTCCAACCCCTCTATTTATTTTTAGTTTGGTTTTGGATTACGCATGGTGTGTTCTGGGCTTGCTCTTTGCTTGATATTCGGGGATCTCTTTTAGAGGTACTCAAGGAACCATAGGGATTGAACATAGGTTTGATTCATGCAAGATAAATACCTTAATTCAATTCTTTGACTTAAATTTAACACAAAACCCATCTCTAAAAACCAGGGAAGACTAATAACTGCCACTTAGTGAGCAGTAGCCACAGCTGAAACATGCCCTTTATAAACAATTAAGCGGTTGAATAGATTTTATAAAATAAAAGCACAGTGAAAGTCATAATTAAGAAAAGAGCAAAAGGTGTTAAGTTTCCTCTATTTAGGAGATTAGCATGTGGCAAGAATGCCATCTAAAGGTTTGCCTGTTAGTCAGAGATGAGGGAGAATTAGATCAGTTATATCTGTTTCTCAGAGGTCAGGTCCAATATTTCCAAGTGAGATGGACTTAGAAAGGGCAAATCACTTAATGAGTTTGAATCATTATAAAACCATCTTCACAAGATGAGAAGATGTTCTACCATACATAGCTAAGAAATGAATGAACATGGGGCTGGAGCAGTGGCTTAGAAGTAGGATGTTTGCCTTGCACGTGGCTGACCCAGAACGGACCACAGTTTGAGCCTCCATATGTCTCATACGGTCTCCCAAGCCAGGAGCAATTTCTGAGCATATAGGCAGGAGTAAACCCTGTGTGTCACCGGGTGTGGCCCAAAAATCCAAAAAAAGAGAAATGAATGAACAAAAAAAAAAGAGTCACCAAACAATGCACAGGAAATGACCTTCAAGAACAGAGGTGAAGAACCAGGTGGTCTGTAAATGAGGATATCCTTGCGGGGCCATCACCCTCAGCTGGGCTTTTGTGGGATTTGAATATGTGTTTTTGTGGAGAGGAAATGCTATTGTAAGGGCTTTAGAAACAAACAAAAAAAATAGCCACACATTCTACCTGGCATGGTAGATTGAGCTGTTTTAAGCTGTTAGCAAAATATTAATAAGCGTGAGATGCTTAAGAATATTTTGATGTTATTGAATTTTGAGCATGAACGTCATTACTATGTGAACTGTTTTCTTCCCCAATTGTCCTGGACCTCACAACTTCCATGCTAAATGAGAATGAGACATGGCAAAAATTGCAATTAAACATAGGCCTGGTTTAAATGAGTTTACTGTGCAAGATTAGAAGTAGGAAGAGTTACAAGGTTCAGATCTAGAATAAAGACTTGAACTCTGTATGAGCCAACTCTACACAATAAGTGAGTTGCTTCTTCAGGGAATATACACTTAACATGTTTTTTGATGTTAATGAAAATTTAATAGAAGACTCATGGACCTTCTGTCTATTCTCTATGGAGTACTGATCTCCATGGAGCTTATAGACTTATAGTTTATAGACTCTAACTTATAAAAGAATTATTTGATTGCTCCATGAGGATGCAAGTATGAATGGAAATGCATTTACTTCTCTCTCTTCCTCAACTTTAATCTTAGCCACAAAAGTGTTGCTATGAATATTGAAAATCACAATGACTAAAGGGAAAAAATAAGGAAGAAAAAGAGAGGAAAGAAAATAGTGGGACTGGAGAAACAGCATGGAGGTACAGTGTTTGCCTTGCATGCAGAAGAACAGTGGTTTGAATCCAGGCATCCCATATGGTCCGCTGAGCCTGCCAGGAGCAATTTCTGAGTGTAGATTAGGAGTAACCCCTGAACGCTGCTGGGTGTGACCGAAGAAGGAAAGGAAGAAGAAGAAGAAGAAGAAGAAGAAGAAGAAGAAGAAGAAGAAGAAGAAGAAGAAGAAGAAGAAGAAGAAGAAGAAGAAGA
>PVKC010024207.1:0-16968 GCA_004027635.1 Crocidura indochinensis | reverse complement strand
TTTCTCTTAAATAAACATTGTTTAAATATGTTCTTGTTCTTGCAGAATTAACCTGGTCAGAAAATCTATCAAGTGTGTGGATAGGATCTTTATTATGCCAAAAGTACAGACATTTGTGCTCATCTCCTGGGTAGGGAGGTGCTGACACTAAAATATCACCTCACTTTTGCATTCTTCTGGAATCCCTACATTTGACATCTATTTCCTGCTTCCTGGGACATTATAAGTCTCTTCTGGAAGTCAGTAATTTCCATAGGATCAATGAGCCTAACAGATCATATTTCAGTGTTGGCTGTAGACTAGTAAAATACTTTAAATGCTGAAATTCTGGAAACTGGATGGAAAGAAGAGAACTGAAGCAACAGGAAAGCATTTCCCCAAATCTGTAGATATCAAGGTTAACACTGAAGCCACTTAGTCTCTCTATCTTTATCTCTTGCATCTGCTAAAGGTGAGAATTTTCAAGAAGATAATCATGACATAAAGAGTTGACAGGATGAAAAACAGGCCATTAATTATAATTTTCTTATAACCTACACAGAAAACTTTAGAAATCTCATAAAATGGCCAATTTTAGACTCTCTATTATTTCTATAAACCCAGAATGTTTCCATGATAGGAATCAAAAGCCAACACTGTTCTCTTTGGGTTCCCCAGGTGCTCCAGTAATTTGCTGAGATCACTAAAACTATCTGTCATACCCTTTCTGTTTTAGCCTTTCACAGGATAGCTCTCCAGAAGAAATATCCAAAAGGAAACAGAGTTGTCAATAATTTACTAAATTCAGTTTCAGGCCCCATGCTCTAAAGGTAGCCAAAGACAATACCAATTGCCCAAATTCATAAAAACTGTAATATATATTCTCATGTCTGGCTATGGTAAATGTTAAAAGAATCCATGAATCCAAAGGACAGTATGGAAATCAAAACCATAATCATTGCTCCAACTTCTTAGCCAAATCATACTTTTGTTCTCTAGCCACCACCTAAAAGGAAGAAATAGAGTATAAATAAATGATGGTTCTCTTCCAATTTGAGAAATTACACATTTTTTTTCAAAAATTGACATTTTATGAGAAACATAATAAATTATATTACAGACCCTGGCTTCTTATTTCCTGACCATATAAAAAAATATCATGATTTTTCTAAAGTCGCCCTATTTGCCCATGTCTCTTATTGTAGTTCATTACTGAACTGTTTTAACTTTTTTAGAATAAACTCCATTTCTTATTTTTCAACCAATAAATATTTTCTATAGGCGTATAAAACATTTTAATCTCCAATCAATATTTCATTGTTGAATATTCAAGGCATTAACTATCAAATCATATCAAACTTTCTATCAGCGGATTTTTTAAGACTCTTGGCTCTGTTCCCAATGGAATTTGGAGTTATCCAGGCCTTCTAGAATAAGGTTCCTTAATATAGAGCTATAATCAAAGGTTGAGGATATCAACTTGTTGTAACTCAAGAAAGACGCACATCCAGAAGAAACTGACTCAGTTCAAGATTATCATGGATAAGGACTTGTGTTTAGGTTTAGGGTTGAGAACTCAGGAAAGTGCACTCCATTCTGTACTGGAGAAACACTGGAGATATTCTATTACTTAGCATTGCAATTATTCTTTCTTTTAAATTATTATATTTATTTTTAGGTTTTTTTTGGTTTTTAGGTCACACCCGTCAGTGCTCAGGGGTTACTCCTGGCTCCATGCTCAGAAATTGCTCCTGGCAGGCACAGGGGACCATATGGGGCACCGGGATTCGAACCGATGACCTTTTGCATGAAAGGCAAATGCCTTACCTCCATGATATCTCCCGGGCCCGAAATTATTATATTTATTAAGCACCATGACTACAAACATGTTTGTAGTTGATTTCTGTTATAAAAAGGCACACCCCTTTACCAATACAATATTCCAAACACCAATGACCCCATTTCCCTCCTTCACCACCCCCTGCCTGTATTCCAGACAGGCTTTCTATTTCTCTCACTCATTGCCATATCATGCTAGTTATTAGTGTAGTTTTTTTCTCTCTAGTTGAACTCACCATTCTTTGTTGTAAACAAAAATTCTTATTAAAAAAATCAAAGCAAAAAATTTTAAATTATATTTAATTCAAGAGACCAAAGAGACAATAAAATACAATGAAGTGTTTATCTTGAATGCTACCAACTCTATTTCCACTTGACACCACCTATAGTTCCCTCAAGCACAGTCAAAGTGACCTTTCAGTACAAGCAAAAGAAAGCCTTGAGCACTATAGGAAGTGGCCCAAAAACCAAAACAGGAAAAAAAATTAAAAGAACAAAACACAAACAGCTTATTAGCCAAAAATAAGGTTGTTTGGTCATTTTTTGCAACTTGAATATTGTTCTTGTTTTAGTTTTGCAGTTTGACTAGAGATATTATTTCAGAATGTCCTTGTTTGAGTCTTTTTCTTTAATTGATATCTTTATTTAAGCACCATGATTACAAACATGTTTGTAGTTGGGTTTCAGTCTTAATTCTCCAATCCTAATAGTTTTGACCGATGTTTTTGTGCTATTGTATATAATAGAAGAAATTCAATGCCTATCTGGGGTTTCTAAATCAGCTTGTAACACTACCCAAACCCAGCTGGTAGTTCAGGAACACTTTCTTGAGATTAGATTTCCAGAATGGGAAGGCTGCCTTTGCTAGAGCTTTCATGGCATCTGCACTGCATGCTGTGCCCTGTATTCATATCCAATTCAGATATAAAGGGTGGATTACCCCCTAGTTCCTTGCAGTGCAGCCAACCAACAGTGTTTAGCTGAATGGTTTCCTTTAAGGCATTGTCTCAGTTAAAGAGAGCGTTTTCATTCCAGTTCAGGCTTGCTTCCCTGGAGAGCCTCATCAAGTCACTGGTGATTATGGGTATACAAAGGTTCTGAGTTCTTTCCTAACTTGGCCCTAGTTCTGAAACTTCAGATCCCCTGAGGTTTCCAAACCTACTCAGTACCAGTTGTAATTCTTCCTGTTCATTTTGCTTCTGGTTCTTACTATCCATAAGTATTAATCACAAGCATCATATGAATGCCTTCTGACTGTTAATGTCCATCTCACAGACAGCTTCCTGGCACACTTTGCCTGCAATAACACCCCCACGATGGGGCCTGGGAGATAGCATGGAGGTAACGCATTTGCCTTTCATGCAAAAGGTCTTTGGTTCGAATCCTGGTGCCCCATATGGTCCCCCGTGCCTGCCAGGAGCAATTTCTGAGCATGAAGCCAGGAGTAACCCCTGAGCACTACCGGGTGTGACCCAAAAACCACAAAAAAAAAAAAAAACACCCCCACGAACTTCTATAGCACTGTTGTTAGAAATTGTGGAGCACTCTTATGTCAGATCTGAATTCTAGAACATCATCTAATTCATAGAAGTTCCAGATGTGTTATGAATGAGCTAAAACCAGAGTAAAACAATCAGAAAATGTGCACTCAACCTTCCACAAGAGGAAGAAAAATTGAAATAAGTAAGCAGGAAAAAAGGGAATACTATGGAATAATCAGTAAGTTAGAAATAATTATATTTAGAACATGTGGAAATGTTGATATGTGGGCCACTGTAAAAGTGCTTTAAATAACTAACACATTTTCATTTTAGTCAAGAATACATATTCATTTGCAATATGAAATGTCTAGATGAAAACAGAGGGTAAGTCAAATACCTTTTCCAAGCTATACTTGACTGTCTCCAATCAGTTTATTTTTGCCTAAATGATGGATTTAATTATACTGTTTGAGTATAAAGGTGAGTGGTACTATGTATTTAATAAAAATTTCTTTCTACCTGTGTGCCTCTGAATGATAAAACTGGAAAAAGAAGGCAAAATGCATGGATTTCAGTTTATAGATCAATCTTTCTAAAAAGAATTGACCATCACCCTTTTCCAAAATTATTTGAGGAAATCATAATTTTATGGAACATGTATGCAAAAGGACAAATTGAAGTAAATAAAGACAACATGCAATAAAAGACTGAATAATATGTATCTCATGATTTCCCATTTTAATATTAATGAGTTTATCGCTTTTAATTTTTGGAGCTTTCAAAAGAATCTTATCATTATTTGTAGTCATGATAATTTGGTTTCAATAGTCTTTTACATATGTGATATTGACACATGAAATTATTGCACCTTCTCTACTATGGAAGTGCTTGAGATCACACACCACTGTATTCCTCTTACCCACATCCCTTTTTAAAATATCTTAATATAAGCACCATGATTATAAACATGTTTGTAGTTGAATTTCAGTTATAAAAAGTAACACCCCCCTTCATCAGTGCAACCTTCTCACCACCAATGCTCCCCGTCACTTCCTACCCCACACCTGCCTGAATTCCAGATAGGCATTCTATTTCTCTTATTCATTACCATTATCATAATAGTTGTTGGTATAGTTATTTCTCTAAGTGAACTCACCACTCTTTGTGGTAAGCTTCATATCATGGGCTGGTCCTTCCAGCCCTTATTTCTATTGTTTCTAGGTGTTATTACAATAATGTTTTTATTTATTTTTCTTAAATCCCAAAGATAAGTGATACTATTCTGTGTCTATCTCTCTCCCTCTACATACCTCATCATTCACTCCCCACTGTGGTAATTCCAGTTTTGTAATCAAAGGACAAGGTATTGTCATTGTTCAATATTAATTATTCACTTGCTTTGTCTATATACAAGAAATACGTGATATTGTTTCTTATTTGTCCTTCTTCTAATTTCGCTTAATATGAGGAACACTCTACTTCCACCCATTTTAAATATTTAAAACAACTCCCAGCGGCTTTTTATAATCCTTCTTTCGCATTATGTGATGCAAATAAAACATTCATGAATTCCTAAAATGCCAAAAGATTAATTTTGTAGGATCCTGAGAATGGTGCCAATTAGTTAAACAAAGATATACTCACATGTAGCATTTTAAAGTTTCTCCACAGTGGTGTCTATCTTTAACTTTTACATTGAATGTAAACACCAAAAGTCAAATGATGATAAAGATCCCTTTAACTGGAAATGTCAGAAAATTTTCATACAGTTTTTTATGGTAATCCAGATTTTCTCCCTTAAATTAGATATTCTGGTTATCCTTCAGCTTTATAGAAAAGTGTAAGATGTATACAATGCAATTTATAGTTTCTGCAAATGCAAAAGAGCATCTGGTCACCCTGAAAGAGTTTGGAAAGCAACACAATATTATGAAAATACCAATACATTTTAATTAGAAAACCTTACTTTGAATTCTAACTTCTCTAACCATGGGCAAGTCATGTAAACTTCTTTAATCTCATATTTTATGGAGAAAATGCGTCATTTATTTCTTTCTTCACAGAAATATTTATTATGTCAATGTTGGCATCCAATATTGTATAAGTATCAGTTTCTGCCTCTCATATCAACCATTTTATATACTCATTACCAAAACTTCAATTACCATACACCATTATTCAATCAATCTCTATACCAATTCCACCCAACCAATGCCTTTCCCTAGTAACCACCATTCTGCCATCAGAATTAAATGTTTGTCTATATTTTGTATTTTGTTTTCCACTTACTTAAATTTCATATGAGTACAATATTATATCCTCTGTCGTTCATCCTCTGAATTATTAAATTTAGCTTAATGTCTTCATGATCCATCTATGCTGTCTTCTAAGGAAGATTTTTGTATTCATTATACAAAATTATTGTTTTCCATTGTGTGTTTATGTCACATCTTCTTTGTCCATCTATCTATCAATGGATACTTTGGTTGCTTTCATATTGTATCTGTTGTGAATAACTCTTTAGTGACCATAAAGGTGCCTATAACCTAGAATTTTGATTCTCAGATGATACCATTGAATTTTCACAATGCAAAATATGATGCCAAATAACCACTCAGAGTTTTCATGTAGACTGTAAAATATCTTGGGGTAATGATCCTCGAGACTAACTTTCTGTTCTGTGTTAGCATCATTATAAGCATGGTGACTCAGGAGCATTCTGATAGCCAGCAAAATGTAAGCATAATGCTTTAGTTCTGAGTGAAAAAAAGCTGTTCTACTTTTCATCAATTGAAAGCTTGCCCATCAAAAATACATATTATAAATAGCGAGGCCTTTGTTCAGAGAAACATGTAGAA
This sequence comes from Crocidura indochinensis, assembly GCA_004027635.1. Classification (NCBI taxonomy): domain Eukaryota; kingdom Metazoa; phylum Chordata; class Mammalia; order Eulipotyphla; family Soricidae; genus Crocidura; species Crocidura indochinensis. The sequence continues at coordinate 10,811 of PVKC010024207.1, read as the reverse complement.
ACACTTAGCTATAAAATGACTAATGAATTTAATCCTTTATGCTTTTTGGCTTATAATTAACATTTGCAGGATAAATAAAAAGGACTATTCTAGGGATATAAAACAGAGAACCAGAATAAGCAATCAGTGGCAGGGTCATTTACAAATTGTAAAAGAATTATCATTTCTATATTTGTAATTGGTTTAAAAAATTAGATAGTATTTTTCTATTAGAGAAAAATTATTTTCTCTATAATAAAGATGGTTCTATTTACTAAAAGTGACAAAAGCATGGATGATCTGAGGTCTCTGTGTTCTGATTGACAGAACAGGAAGCAGTATAATTGCCTGAAGGGTAATAAATGAGCAGAAGATTAGTGGACACCATATCAGAGGAAAAACAGAAATCACACTGAAGTCCATAGTGTGGGATGGATTATACTCTAAGGGGAAAAGGCTGTCATATGAAATGTAGGCAAAGTAATTTAATGATCTCATTTACATTTTATAAATGGCATATAAATTGCAGCAGAATGGAGGTGAGTGAAATCTGGGAAACCAGTTAGAAATTTTTCACAGGGTCCAGGTAAGTAAGAGAGAATGCTGCTTAATTTCAAGAGCTAAATAAAGCTAGAGGGAGGTAGACATATTCTAATATATTATAGAACTATAGGTAATTTGCTGATAGGATGAATGTGGATTAATAAAGATCTGGAGCATAGAGTGTTTAGTTAAAGACAGTGGAGGGTGGAGATGGGGTCAGTCGTGGTGGGAATCTGAAGAACTGGTGAAGGGTGCTGTTCTTTTTATGATTGAAACCCAACTAGAAACATGTTTGTAATCATGGTGCTTAAATAAAGGTATTATTTTTTTAAGAAAAAAGAAAATGTAACTTGTAACTTACCAAAGAAGGAATAAAATGGAGGAGAAAGTTGGAAAATGTAAAATAATAAAGTACTATAAAGCCTTACTATTAAGAGATTGGTCAAATGCAGATACAGAACCATCTGAGAACTCAATGTAGAAGGCTGTTGGGTTGGGAATTGTTTGTCTAGTTTATAAATTTCTCCATGAAAAAAAGTGGAAGGATGTGCTAAAAGTATCTGAGTTATTATAAAAGAAATAATAAGCCAGGGGCAGAGCAATAGCACAGAGGTAGGGCATTTGCCTTGCATGCAGCTGACCTGGAACATACACATGTTTGATTCCCAGCATCCCATATAGTCCCCCTAATCTGCCTGAAGTGATTTCTGAGCCCAGAGACAGGAATAATCTCTGAGCACTGTTAGGTGTGGCCAAAAAAAATCCAGAAAATAAACTGCCCATGAATTTGGATTCATCAACTCATTGGTGGCAGAGAAGTTGATGTGATTGAAACTTTCCTGGAGTAAAGAGAAGAGAAGAAAAAATAATAAAAAAAAATAGAAATAGACTCTAGTCTCTTTTTAAGATATTGTGCTATCACATAGATAAAAAAAAGTAGGTTGAACACTGAAGGTCAATGTGGGGTCAAAATTTTCTTCCATTCCTTGATTGTATAATTATGAAAATGAACTTTGAGGGGACATTTGTGGTGTTGGGTAGGCCATATGCAGGGAAAGTGTCTCAACTGCTAGCTCTCCAATCTTGTGTTTAGATTATATAGGTCGATTTTCTTTGTGGGGACCCAAATTCTAAATCCTAAACCATGTAGAATCCCAAGTATTTCCCAAGTCCATAAAGGTCTCCTTTCTATTTTCTTTGTGGGGACCCAAATTCTCGATCCTAAACCATGTAGAATCCCAAGTATTTCCCAAGTTCATAAAGGTCTCCTTTCTAAGAGGTCACCAAATAATAAGGAGTCTCTCTCTGAGTTTAACAGATCATGGAGAACATGGTATAGATGGCAATTTTTGCTTTTATGCATATATTTCCTAAGTTTTTGTCTATAGGTGAACAACTGAGACCGTCTTACTTGCTATTTGAAACTATGAAACTGTAAATTGTAAAGAATATATTCAATTTATCAATGAATGTCATGATAATTGGGAAAATTTGTCTACCTTTCTGGGCTCTTAGTATGGACAAGGAAACACACTAATAGAAGAATACAGCAGAATAAAACCATCAGACTTAATTATGTAATTAAGGAAAATGTAATGACTGTGAATTTTAGAATAAATCACATAGACCAAGAGTTTATATCTTGAGATAAGGCATTGATAGGGTTCTGAGGTAATGAGAAGAGACATATTATTCCATACAATAATAAAGAGACAACTTATAATGACAAATATTATTTGTAAATAGATATCCCGTTTTTATATGCTTCTCCAATTTAAAAGACTATTTGTGAAAATGTCCCAAAAGTGCTTAAAAAAATTTCTCCCACGACTCGGATTGGACAGACTTTGCCTGGAGCCCAGAGTCAGTCTTATGCCAATTAAATTTGGGGGTGAGGCCTCATTGTTACCAGGGCAAGGATTTTTTTTTTCGTTTTCCCCATATTTTTGGTTTGTTGGTGTTGTTGTTGTTTTTGTTTGTCTTTTGGCCACACCCATTGATACTCAGTGGTTACTCCTGGCTATGTGTTCAGAAATCACTCCTGGCTTAGGGAACCATATGGGTCACCAGGGAACCGAGCCATGTCCATTCTAGGCTGGCACGTGCAAGGCAGATGCCTTACTGCTTGCACCACCACTCCAACCCCAATAGGTTTGTTTTTATAAGTTGAAATGTTTCAAATGAGGGTTTAGAAATCAAACTTTTCTGTGTAATTATAATGAAAGGCAGATGTCACTGTGCTTCTTTCTCTAGAGCAGAATATATAATCCAAGAGCTTTTTTCTTTCTTTTTTTATTCAAGCTTGATATTGAATTCTTTTTTTTACCCCTTTCACCAGTGCAGCATTCCCACCACCAATGTCCCAAATCTCCTTCCCTCCCAACCCACCCCCACCTGTACTCCAGACAGGTTTTCCAGTTCCCTCATTCATTCACATGATTAGGGTAGTTCTCTGTGTAGTTGTTTCTATAACAGCACTCACCCGTCTTTGTGGTGAGTTTCATGAAGTGAGCTGGAAGTTCCAGCCCTCCTCTCATTGACTCCAAGGATTGATGCAAAAATAACTTATTTTTCTCAGAACCCATAGATGAGTGAGACTATTCGGCATCTCTCTCTCCCTCTGACTTATTTCACTCAGCATGGTAGATTCCATGTACATCCATGTATAGGAAAATTTTATGACTTCATCTCTCCTGACAGCTGCATAATATTCCATTGTGTATATGTGCCACAGTTTCTTTAGCCATTCGTCTGTTGAAGGGCATCTTTGTTGTTTCCAGAGTCTGCTATTGTGAATAGAGGTGCAATAAATATATGTGTGAGGAAGGGATTGTTGTATTGTATTCTTCTGTTCTTAGGATATATCCCTAGGAGTGGAATAGCTGGATCGAATGGGAACTCAATTTCCAGATTTTGGAGAAATCTCCATATCGCTTTCCATAGAAGGTGAACTAGACGGCATTTCCACGAGCAGTAGATAAGAGTTCCTTTCTCTCCACAACCCCGCCAGCACTGATTTTTCTCATTCTTTATGATGTGCGCCAATCTCTGTGGTGTGAGGTGATATTTCATCGTTGTTTTGATTTGCAACTCCCTGATGATTAGAGACGAGGAGCATTTTTTATGTGCCTTTTGGCCATTTGTATTTCTTTTTTATCAAAGTGTCTGTTCATTTCTTCTCCCCATTTTTTGATGGGATTGGATTTTTTTTCTAGGAAAGTTCTGTCAGTGCCCTGTATATTTTGGATATTAGCCCCTTATCTGATAGGTGTTGGGTGAATAGTTTCTCCCACTCAGTGGGTGACTCTTGTATCCTGGGCACTATTTCTTTTGAGGTACAGAAGCTTCTCAGTTTAATGTATTCCCATCTGTTGATCTCTGCTTCCACTTGTTTGGAAAGTGTAGTTTCCTCCTTGAAGATGCCTTTCGTCTCAATGTCATGGAGTGTTTTACCAACGTGTTGTTCTATATACCGTATGGTATCAGGTCTGATATCTAGGTCTTTAATCCATTTGGATTTTACCTTCATACATGATGTTAACTGGGGATCTATGTTCGCTTTTTTTGTGAGTGGCTAACCAGTTGTGCCAGCACCACTTGTTGAAGAGGTTTTCCCTGCTCCACTTAGGATTTCTTGCTCCTTTATCAAAAATTAGGTACTTGTATGTCTGGGGGGCAATGACTGAGAATTCAAGCCTATTCCACTGATCTGAAGGTCTGTCTTTATTCCAATACCATGCTGCTTTGATAACTATTGCTTTGTAGTACAGTTTAAAGTTGGAAAAAGTAATGCCTCCCATTTTCCTTTTCCCTAGGAGTATTTTAGTTATTGTAGGGTGTTTATTGTTCCAGATGAACTTCATAACTGTTTAATGCTCTGGTGAGTATTGCCATTTTAATGATGTTAATCCTGCCAATCCATGAACAGGGTATGTGTTTCCATTTCCGTGTGTCCTCTCTTATTTCTTGGGAGCAGGGCTTTATAGTTTTCTTTGTATAGGTCCTTCATGCCTTTGGTCAAGTTGACTCCAAGATATTTGATTTTGTGTGGTGCTATTGTGAATGGGACTACCTTCTTGACTTCCTTCTCTTCCCTATCATTATTGTTGTATAAAAAGGCCATTGATTTCTGTGTGTTAATTTTGTAGCCTGCCACCTTGCTATAGGAGTCTATTGTTTCTAGAAGCTTTTTGGTAGAGTCTTTAGGGTTTTCTAGGTAGAGTATCATATTGTCTGCAAACAATGAGAGCTTAACTTCTTCCTTTCCTATCTGGATTCCCTTGATATCTTTTTCTTGCCTGATCGCTATAGGAAGAACTTCCAGTACTATTTTGAAGAGGAGTGGTGAGAGCAGACAGCCTTGTCTTGTACCAGAATTTAGAGGAAAGGCTTTTAGTTTTTCTCCATTAAGGATAATATTTGCCATTGGCTTGTGGTAGATGGCTTCAACTAGATTGAGAAAGGTTTCTTCCATTCCCATCTTGCTGAGAGTTTTGATTAAGAATTGGTGTTGAACCTTATCAAATGCTTTCTCTACGTCTATTGATATGATCATGTGATTTTTATTTTTCTTCTTGTTGATGTTGTGTATGATGTTGATAGATTTACAGATGTTAAACCATCCTTTCATTCCTGGAATGAAACCTACTTGATCCTGGTGTATGATCTTCTTGATGACGCATTGGATCCTATTTGTCAGGATTTTAATGAAGATCTTTGCATCGGTATTCATCAGAGATATTGGTCTGTAATTTTCTTCTTTGGCAGCATCTCTGTCCAGTTTTGGTATCAAGATGATGTTGGCTTCATAAAAGCTGTTTGGGAGTATTCCCGCTTTTTCAATTTCATGGAACAGCCTGGCTAGGATTGGTATTAACTCCTCTTGAAAGATTTGAAAAAATTCATTAGGAAATCCATCTGGGCCTGGGTTTTTCTTTTTAGGCAGATGTTTGATTAAAATTTCAATTTCCTTAGTGGTGATGGGGACGTTTAGATATTCTACCTCCTCCTTATTTAAATGTGGAAGGCTATATGTGTCCAAGAATTTTTCCATTTCTTCCAGGTTCTCATGTTTATAAGCATAAAGTTTCTCAAAATAGTTTCTGATTACCCTTTGGATCTCTGCAGTATCTGTTGTGATCTCCCCCTTTTCATTTCTAATATGGGTTATCAGATTTTTCTCTCTTTCTTTGTGAGTTTTGCCAATGGCCTATCAATCTTGTTTATTTTTTCAAAGAACCAACTTCTGCTTTTGTTGATCTTTTGGATTGATTTTCAGTTTTCCACTTCATTCAGTTCTGCTTTCAGCTTTGTTATTTCCTTCTGTCTCCCTATTTTTGGTTCCTTTTGTTGGTCATTTTCTAATTTTTTGAGCTGTGTCATTAGGTTATTTAGGTATACCCCTTCTTCCTTCCTGATGTGTGCTTGTAGAGCTATAAATTTTCCTCTCAGGGCTGCTTTTGCTGTGTCCCATAGATTCTTGTGGGTTGTGTCTTCATTATCATTTGTTTCCAGGAAAGTTTTGATTTCCTTTTTTATTTGATCTTGGACCCACTTGTTGTTCAGTAGCAGAGTGTTTAATTTCCAGTTGTTAATATGTTTCTTCTGTGTGGCATTGTAGTTCACATCTAATTTCAGAGCCTTGTGTTCGGCAAAGGTAGCTTACAAGATTTCTATCCTCTTGATTTTATGGAGTTATGTTTTATGTGTCAGCATGTAGTCTATCCTGGAGAATGACCCATGTACATTGGAGAAGAATGTGTATCCAGGTTTTACTAGTCCTCTTTCTTCCGTTTCTCTGTTTAGGACTAGTATGTTTTTGTTGGGTTTCAGTCTGGTTGACCTATCAAGGGTTGATAGGGCTGTGTTGAGGTCTCCCATAATTATTGTGTTATCATTGATTTCTTCTTTCAGATTTATCAGTAACTGTATTAAATAATTTGCTGGTCTCTTATTGGGTGCATATATGTTTAATAGTCTGATTTCTTCCTGTTGCACATATCCCTTGATTAGAACAAAGCATCCATCTTTGTCCCTTACCATTTTTTTGAGTATAAAATTGGTATCATCAGATATAAATATGGCCACCCCAGCTTTTTTGAGGTTATTATTTGCTTGTAAGATTTTCCTCCAGCCTTTGATTTTAAGTCTATTTGTTCTGACTATTCAGATGTGTTTCTTGTAGGCAGCAGAAGGTTGGATTCATCTTTTTGACCCACTTTGCCACTCTGTGTCTTTTATTGATGAATTTAGTCCATTAACATTGAGGAAGATGATTGTCATAAGATTTAATGTCATCTTTGTAGATAAGTTTCCAGTGTTTGTTGGTCTCTCTTGTCTTAGAGTAGATCTGACAGTTTTTCCTTTAAGGCTTGGTTATTATCTGTGAAGTTTTTAGCTGTTGTTTATCTATGAAGCTATGTATTCTTCCTTCAAATCTGAACGTGAGTCGAGCTGGGTGCAGTATTCTAGGTGAGGCATTCATTTCTTTCAGTCTTGTCACAATATCCCACCACTGTCTTCTGGCCTTTAGAGTTTCTTGTGACATGTCTGCTGTAAGTCTTAGGTATGCTCCTTTGAATGTAATTTCCCTTTTTGATCTTGCTGCATTCAGTATTCTATCTCTATCTGTAGGATTTGTCATTGTAATGATGATGTGCCTGGGGGTGTTTTCTGTGGGTCTCTCTTGGCTGGTACTCTTCGGGCATGCAGGATTTGATTGCACGTAGTCTTTAACTCTAGTAGTATCTTTTGATGATGTCTTTGACAGTTGATTCTTCCTGGTGATCTCCTACTTGGGTCTCTGGGACTCCAATGATTCTTATGTTGTTTCTTTTAGGTTTATCAAAGACTTCTATTTTCATCTGTTCACATTCCTTGAGTACTTTTTCCATTGCCTGATCATTTGTCCTAAGGTTCTTTTCCCATTTCTTCTGCTGTGTTGAGTTTTTCTGCATCTCATCTTCCAGTACTCCTATTCTCTCCTCAGCTGCTGTTACCCTGGTGTCGAGGACATCCACTGAGGTTTTCAGTTCAGCTACCATATTTTTCAGGCCTGTTATTTCAGTTTGGAGTTTTCTGAGTTCTGTCTTTTTGTTCTGTTCTGATTGATCTATGCTTTCTTGGAGTTTTACAAACATATTCCATATTTCTACTCAAAGTTCTTTTTCCAAGAGGTTAAGCAAATGGTTATGATTTTTAAGGTCATCCAAGCCACCATCTTTATCTGGGGCTCCAAGAATTCAGGAAGGCCATAAGCACAGGAAAATACTCCCCTCAGTCCTCAATTTTCTTAGCAGAGTGTTACATGCAGAGTCTCCTGCAGGAGGAGCAATCAGCTCTCCAATTGGGAAGCTCCACAGCCAGTCAGTTCTTATTCACTCATTGGCTCGCTGGCAGCTTCAGAATGCAGTGATTTCTGGGTTCGCTTCCCAGGGCTCTGGTCTCTGAGGAGAGCTCCAAGAATTCAGGAAGGACAGAAGCACAGGAAAAAATTTCCCCATATTTTTCTGGGCCTATATAAACAATGGCAATTGCTGCTGTCACACCTTTATTATTCTTTTTTAACCCTTATCCTTTAAGAAAATAAAAACAATTTACTGAATTTAAAAACAAATAACTGTAGTAAAATGCCTGTCTCGAAAACAGGCAGGGGATAGGAAGGGGGTAGGGGGGTATTGGGAGGGGAAAATGTTACACTGGTAAAGGGGGTGTTCTGTTTGTGACTGTAACCCAATTACAATCGTGTTACTTAAATAAAAATATATTAAAAAATTCTCCCAACAACCATAGGACTATACTGATTTTAGTTCTACATCCATCTATAAAGGGACAGTATTGGTTAAAAAATTTCTCTGGATATCTTTAAAAAAAAAACTGAACAATATGTATGCTTTCAAAATCAAGAAAAATCCAGAGGTTATAATATGTAAAATAAATAATTGAGCAACAAAATTTCTAAATCTAGGAGTTGGAGTGATAGGCTTGCCTTATATGTAGCATATTAGAATTTTATCCACAATTCAATATGATCCCCCAAATTCTGCCAGAGATGATCCCTGAGCACAGAGACAGGAATAAGCCCTTATGAGGAACATTGGGTGTGCCCCCCCTCAAAAAAAAAAAAAAGAGAAAAAACATCCCAGTCCATAAAAGAGGATTTGAGATTTCATATACCATCATCCTTATAAGATGTTCTCACAGGGTACAGTTACCCTACATTCCATAGGGGAATAAAAGATTAATTATTTTTTATTTCTATTGATTTTATTTGCAGACTAGAACTGGCAGTATTCAGATAATATTACTTGCTTGTATTCTGGAATGATCCCTGCTAATTTTTAGGCATTTGAGCCTGGGTTGGCTATATGCAAGGCAAGCAATTTGTCTTCTGTACTATGTCTTTAGATTGATTAGTTATAGTAATATTTTATCTACATTTTAAATTTTTCTCTAAGTTAACTCTAAAATGTCATTTGAATGTCACTAAAATGTGTTTTTAAAACCATATTTTTTGCCTCACACCTGGCAGTGCTCAGGGGTTACTCCTGGCTCTAAGCTCAGAAATCGCTCCTAGCCGGCTGGGGGACCATATGGGATGCCAGGAGTTGAACCACTGCCCTTCTGCATGCAGGGCAAACACCCCACCTCTATGCTATCTCTTCTGCTCCACTATAATGTGTTTTAATGAAGTATGGTTAATACTATTTAATTTCTTAACTGTATGGTGATGCTAATTTTGTCTTATTTTTGTTTTGTTTTCAAACCAAGATCTCCCGTTGCTTCTTAAATACCTTGTATTGCAAATATTCATTTGCAAAATCTAGTCTTCTCTTTAAATTTAATGATGTCACTATTTCTAATAAAAATATACATTTTGAAATAGCTTTAAGGTCCATTCTAATTTTTAAAAAAATTGTGCAATTGAGGGGCTTTATTCTTTTCAATATCATTCATAATGAGCAGAAGTATTTCTCCTAGCTTAAATAATCACTGGGAGCCAAATTTTTCCTAAGTCAAATCAAAATCTCCCAGGAACTACTACTCCCCTCCACAAAGGTGATAATATAATACTTGAGTACAGAATGATAAATTTTCTATTCTCTTAACTGCGAAGTTGAAGTTCTCGAAAAAGCCACCAACAGCTGGGGCATCCATATTTAGAATAATGTTTATAAATGATTTTTATCTCATTTTATTTGTCATGCATTCATCAAAATCTATTAACTTTAACCAGGTTAGACATCCTCACATCTGGAGAGGACCTTCAAACCAGCAAAGAAACACAAGGACCAAGTGAGATAAATGCCTGCATACCTCCTGTTTCCTGCTGTTAACCACAGATTGGTAGACCCAGGGCAGTCCCTCTGGGCAATGGATAGCTTCAAGCCTCTCTCCAGGCTATTTCAGCCTTGATAGTCAGTCACCCAGTTTGCCTTCACCTATTCTCAGTTGCATATTGTCACCAGTTTCTTGTCTATCATTCCTGGCATCCCCCAACTGGGATTTTTAGTTTAAAAAAATTCAGTTGGGCCATCAAAACAGGGAAAGATTTCTTTTAAGAAGAAAAAAATGCATTCAAGCTTTATTTTGCAGGTTTTCTCCTGTATATCATAGTTTGAATTTCATCCTGCTTTTATGTTTCTTCCTTTTCTTTCTGTCCTATTTTTCTTAAAGTCTGCTCCAAAAATATGCAAAACAAATATTTATGGATGTACCATTAAAGTCTATGCATGTCTAATTTATACCCTGCCTATCCTCTTATAAAACCCCAAAATAAATAGAGTCTTGATTTTGTTGTTGTTGTTGCTGTTGTTGCTTATTTTGGGGCCACACCTGACACTCAGGAGTTACTCTTGGATTAGTGCTCAGAAATTGCACCTGGAAGGATTGGAGAAATAGATAAGATGCTGGAGATAGATTACAGGTTGGTTCCATGTTGGACATGTGCAAGGCAAATGCTCTACTAGCTGTGCTATCCCTCTGGTCCCTAGTCTTGGTTTTATACTCAAGAAAGACTGAAGTAAATATGCAGGAACATTTAAGAAGACATTTTGGCTTGCTGAAGTATAGAGTAGAAACTTTGATTTCTATTTTTCAGAACTAAATTTAAGGAGATCTGGGGCCAGAGAGAAGGCACAGCAGTAGGGTGTTGCCTTTGCATGCAGCCGATTCAGGATGGATGGTGGTTCAAATCCCTGCATCCTGTGTGCTCCCCTGTGCCTGCCAAGAGCGATTTCTGAGTGCACATCCAGGAGTAACCCATGAGCACCAATGAGTGTAACCCAAAA